>PVKA01009075.1:0-69959 GCA_004027165.1 Ctenomys sociabilis
TTGGTATATAAGTTTTGATCTACCTAGGTCTTAACCATCCAGCAGAAAAGTATAAAAGTATAAAAATGAAGTATACATTGTGAGCCCATAATATTAAGCTGAGCTGTAAATGGATATGGTCGACAATTTCTTTGAATAACTCCCTATGGTTGCAGAATGCTGGACTGTGTTGGATTGTGGTGTCGAGTTCAAGCACCTACGGTAGTTGAATGTCAATGGAGTGCCCACTTTTGACAGGTGTAGACAAAGGAAGTGTTGTAGAAAGAAAAAATCATGATGTGTGTGTATAGACAGTACAGTTGGGATAGATAACGCTGTGCTTCTACATAATTCTATGATACGCAAGATCTGCACTAATGGTGGTTGGACAGGATATTATGTCGGCTTTTAGTGCTATGGTCATCCACTAGGTAAATAATTATTGAATTTTTGATATAATTCAGCTATAAAAACCCTGTAAATATAATATCATGTATGCACCTTGTACAATACCAAAACGTTATGAAAACAGTTTGCAATGTATTAATTCATCGACTCTGTATGGTTAAGGTGTTTTGAAACTGTCTGATTGACATTTGTATTTTATTAAAATAAAAATAAATGGAAAAAAATAGTCTTCAGCTGTGTACCACTTTTTTTTTTCTTCTCCTTTTTTAGTATTTTTAGGGAAGGATCTACAGGGTGTTCAGGGTCTCACCACTAGATCAGACTTGTAGTGATCCACCCATGTACAGCCTCCCAAGAGCTGGGATTACAGACATACGCCACCACACCACTTCAATTGCCATCTCAGCATGCCCTGGGGGTGGGGCCAGCATGACAGGGCTATGGGTCAAACTCCCGGCCCCTGCACCTGTTGCAGGTGATTTAATCCACCGAGCTATCTGCTTGGCCCTTCTTATTTTAATGTATTGGTTATTCAATTGGGTTCTTAGTAAGAAAAGAACACTAATTTATGAGGATAAATTCCATTTGTCAGAGCAAAAACAGATTGCAGTTATCCCCCAAGCTGAGGAACAACTTTGATGTCTGCTAAAATCTGTGAGTCCACTGCTTTCTGATCCACTTTGCGCTGCTCTGAAATCTGGTATTTCTCTTTACTGGTGTTCAAGATCTCACTCTCCTGGTGTCTGTGCTTCTGCAGCTTCTTATTCTTGAAGTAAGCATCAGTGAGGTGTTTGGGGATTTTCACTTTGCTGATATGAGGAAACTTCGAGCTGGCATCACTCCTGGGACCATCATGATCATGCTTACTGGGCATCTCATTGGCAAGAGAGTGGTCTTCCTGAAGCAGTTGGCCAGTGGCTTGCTACTTGTGACTTCCTCTATGAAGAACGCACCAGAATTTGTCATTGCAACCTCTACCACTTCTGACAGTAACTCATAGAGTGTTTGTTTCCTTGGAATAGATTATAAAATGAAACTTTGCATGCCAGTGTGTGAAAATACTGATGTGTGTGCTTATGGACAACACTGATAAAGAGGGGTCACCAGTCTTTTAGTGATCTCTGCAGTTGGGCAGACCATTCAGAGATAGTGTAGATCTTTGCCCACATTCAGCAACCATTGCAGGTGGATTGGCAATGGAGGAGTGGGGACCTAAGTCCTGAAAAGTAGGATTTGGTTGGCACATCACAGCCTCCACTGGCACACCACAGCGTTCACTGACAAGGGAGTAACAAAGAGAGAAGAGAGTTTTTCTATGTATGTATCTATCTATGTATCTATCTATCTTATCAAAGATGAAGTTGATTTTTATAATTTGCATATTTCCATTTATTTTAAAGCTTATTGTTCCAAAGTAAAGAGTGAAGAAGGAAAGGGAGAGTCTAAGAAGGAGAAGAGGGAAGATACAGAGATAATCCTGATTTATCTCTGAAGATAATCACCAGTATTTGAACGCACCCTTACCAAAGAGCCTTGGCCACACTGGGTAAAGTGACAGTAGCTAACACTGAAACTTTACTTTCATTACATCTATACATCTGCCTGTTTGACTGTTATCTTGTCTGACAATGAAAGGAATGGTGAAATCCCATAGTAGATCAGTGATGGAATCTAAATAAGGTAAGAAACAGAATGGATTTCACTGAATTTCTAGTCCTTTCATGGAGAGGCAGAAACCAGACAAAGCCCCAGCTGAACATACAGAACCTGCTTAGCAGTTCAAACAGTGAATTCAACTGCATCTTCATGAAATAACCCTGGTTTCCTACAAACTCTTTCACAGAACAGAAAAAGACTAGTATAATGCTCATACCAAAAATCGGACAAGGACATCACACTAACAGGAACTTGCAAATCAATCTGTCTGATGATTAATGAGGGCAATCTGTAGAGGAAGTAGTAATAAAGATAATTCAACAATATTTAGAAAGAAAATATTTCATAACCAAGTGACATATATTTCAGGCCTGATAGAGTGTTTTATCACTTTCAAAACTGAATCTGATACATCATATCAACAAAAATTATACAATCATATCACTAAACTCAGCACTCTTGATAAACTCAGATGGCATTCAGAAAAATTTAACAACTCTTGCCAAGGTAGAATTCGAAGAGATTTTTAAAAAATATAATAAAGCAACATGAGACACATCACACAATGTACTAAGAATGAATATTTGACCAATTGTTTTCAATATTGTGCTAAAAATTCTACACGTGTAAGAAAGCAAGTGAAATTATAAAATGTCTAAGAATTGGAAATATAGTAACTGAACAGTATAGTAAAATAAGACTGTAAAACAAGAGAGAATGGATAAATTATGAAAATTAATGTAAAAGTATTAATATAGCTGTAGGATACAAGTTCAATATGCAAAAATCAATTTTACAGTTTAAGCTAGGCACAAGTAACTAGGAAAATAAATTTGAAAGTAATGTCATTTTCAGTGGTACTAAAATTTACCAAACAGAAATAAATCAAAGGACCTTCAAGGAAAGTGATTCAAAACAACTGATAAAAATTAGGAAGATGAATTAAGTGATGCACCATGCTCATGGGTTACAGAATTATATTATGGTCATATATCAACTGCGTGTAACAAATCCCCTCCACATTTAGTGACAGGTAATGACTATTACAGCTCGTGAGTCTCCTGGTCATGTGGGAATTTCTCCTGATCTAGGTCGTGCTCATGCTCTGCTAAACTTAACTGCATCTGTGACAATCTGGTGATCCACCTGTCTAGAATAACTTCACTCACACATTGGACAGATGTTTGCTTGTAACTCTTGGCAACAGATGGTGTAGGGACATTTGTCTTCCACAATTAAGCAGGCTATCTGACTTTGTTCATCTGGTAGCTTGGCAGATTTCTAAAAAGAGTAAATAGTGCTACTTGAAGCCTAACCATAAAATTAAGAAATGTTACTTCCACTGTACTTTATCATCAAAATACGTCATGAGGTCATCCCATTCATGTGTTATTTATATATTGATAGTTTCACCGTAAGTTTTCACTGCAAAGTGTGATTACAAGAAAGGATGGGAATATCAAAAGATATTCTTTCATTCCAAATTATACCTGCAATGCATCCCAATAAGTTTCTTCCATGTGCAAAATGCCAAACAGATTCTAAGATTCCCTTAGGAATTCAAAGGTCCAAGAATAACCCAGGCAGTCTTAGGAAGTGCAACCAAACTGGAAGACTACACTAATAAATAACAGAAACCATTCTAAAACATTATGGTGTAGATCATTGAGGTTCCCACAAAGTTCCATGTTTTTAGAGTGGGGCTGATTGGATAATGAGGCGCTGGACTTATCAGTGGATTCATCCATTGATGAAGACCTGACTAAAAGTGCTATTCGAAGCTGATGCCTGTTGCATCACTGTGGATGGGACTGAAAAGGTGGTTTGGGTCCCGGGCTCTCACCTTTTTTATCTGCTTCTTGCCTGCCATGGGTTGAGAAACTTTCCATTTCATTCCACAAGGCAATTTCTACTGTGGACCATGCATTGAATCCTCTGAAAACTGTGAGCCAAAAATAAAGCTCCTCCTTTAAGGTGCTTGTGTTTAGTACTTTGTCCAGGAGTGGGAAAGTAGCTAATACAGTTGTGGAAATTGAGATGTTTTCCTTGACTCAAGAATATTCAGCATCTCATTTTCAGGAAGGTGGTTGTGTGAAGCACTATGGAAGTGATAATATTTTTAAACTCTGGCTTGACTGACTACTGATATAAAATGAATACTGAAGAATAAATAAAGAGCAAAGTAACAGATAATAGGAAATAGGAGAGTTCTACTTCAAATGGTAAGGGGATTCAGGGATGGAGGGGGAGAAGAGGATGAAAAGGGAGGAGAAAAAGAATTGAGAAATGTTTTGTACATGGAACTCGCCACAAGAAATGCAGTCAGTATGTAATGTAAATGTGTTTGTAAGACACAAACACTGGGAAAAATGAGCAGTGATCCTCTCTCACATTCTGTACACATGCACAGTCAATCAAGTGGACTTCTGTGATAAACACAGAAAATAAACAATACAGTTCTTTGGATAAAGCACTGTAAAAATTATCGTTCTCTAGGAATGGACAAGCAGTTCTTTAGTAGGACACCATGAGAATGCTAACCATAACTGAAATTTAGTCTATTGGAACAGTAAGAATTTCTGTTCATCAAATGACACGTAACAATGTGAAAAGTTGAGTCGCGAAAGTACTGAAGATCTGCTCCAACTCAGGAGAACAACAACAACAACAAAACCAACAATGAACACATAAAAGAACTGAATGGAGGGCCAGTGAGACAGCTGAGTGGACTGAGCCCTTGCTCAGACAAGCGCAGGCGCCAGGGTTTGATCCATGGCACCACTTGCCATGCTAGCCCCGCCCCCAGGCATGCTGAGCTGGCGTCCGAGACTGGATGCAATCCCGGCTCTGGGGAGGCTGAGAACAGGAAGGTCACTGCAAGTCTGAGGTGTGTACTGAAACCTCGTACCACATACATGAAAAAAAGAAAAAAAGAACCGAAGGGAGATTTCGCAAAAGGTGTATGCTATATTGTTATTTTCATGTAAAATGTATATAAACCTTGCTTCTTAATAGAGAAGTACAAGTTTAAACCCTAATAGATTACTTACACACCAAAATGATTAAAAAGAAAGGACAGAAAGTTATGGGAATTGGGGAGGATGTAAAACATACTACCCTTCCCTAATGTCTGCTATGAGCATCAGTTGTATAATTATTTTGGAAAGCAAAGCTGTTATCATTTCAGACAAGGAACTCTGTTTCTAGATATTTATTCAGTAGAAATAACTATGGTTAATCATTAAATACATATATAATGAGCCGGGCGTGGTGACGCATGCCTGTAATCCCAGCACTAGGGAGGCTGAGGCAGGAGGATTGTTGTGAGTTCAAGACCAGCCTGAGCTACAAAGTGAGCCTAAGGCCAGCCTGAACTGCACAGTGAGACCCTGTCTCAAAAAAGACAAAAAAAAAAAAAAAATAAATAAATACATATATAAGAAGTTAGGTAACAGCTTATTTCCTAATAAGCTCAAAGGAATGACACTGTACAAATATCCACATCCTATCCCAAGTCGTCTGTCTATAGCCCACAAGCCATCTGGCAGCGAAGTAACTTAGTGCTCAGCTCCAAAGCAGAAGGGCAGGTCTGAACAGCATCACAATATCACAGTGTTTCCCACTTTGCATTATCTTGACCTTGTTTACAGCCAGCGTATGTGGACTAAGCATTTGCTTAGTCCCTCCCTTCACTTTCATGTGCTTTTTGTTGTTTCTTTGTTCTCCTGAGTTGGAGCAGATCTTCAGTACTTTTGCGACTCAACTTTTCACATTGTTACGTGTCATTTGATGAACAGAAATTCTTACTGTTCCAATAGACTAAATTTCAGTTATGGTTAGCTTTCTCATGGTGTCCTACTAAAGAACTGCTTGTCCATTCCTAGAGAACGACAATTTTTACAGTGCTTTATCCAAAGAACTATATTGTTTATTTTCTGTGTTTATCACAGAAGTCCACTTCATTGGCTGTGCATGTGTACAGAATGTGAGAGAGGATCACTGCTCATTTTTCCCAGTGTTTGTGTCTTAGAACACATTTACATTACATAATGACCACATTTCTTGTGTTCTGTGTATGTCACAGTGCTTTTATCCCCCAGTATTTATGGAAAATACTCTTAGCTCTGATTTGGTGGTTATTTTCCAAAAGCTACCTAACTCTATTTCTGGTCTTTTGAGAAATGTTTCCTAGACTAGGGCCCTTTCTTTTACTGGCTACCATGAATAGTAGTTCCATTAGCCCTTTTTACACAGAGATCCCTTGGTTTTTAGAGAATCCCTTGGTTTTTGGGTCAACAACACCAGTTACTTATGGTTCCACAAAAGGCAAAGTTAAATTACAGGGCTAGTGGTTGTCTTGGAGGGTTGTTCTCTGTGAAGGGCTCAGAGTCATGGTAAAGCTGCATTTATTGAACAGAGCTAGAATTCTGGGAGAAAACAGCAAAAGAACTGGCAACAATTCTTAGAAGTGCCCACAGGGTTTTAGAATTGGCAGTAGGATATCAGAGAATTTGGGATGCGTAAGCCAGTTCATTTTTCATGAATGGTTTGATGAAGTCAAACAGCTTTGTATGATGCCAATATGCTGTGCATTCTTGCTTACCTTGTCTTTTTTTGTGGCATCAAGGATTGAATTCTGAATGTTGTACTTGCCAGGCAGGTGTTTTCATTTTGTCTTTTGATGCATTCCCCAGTCATTCCTTAATATCACATACTTGTAAGATTTTGAGTCTCTGTTTAATATGCTCTGGATTTTCTGGGATTGGCATTGCCATTTTCTGTAATTATTTCAAAACAGACCTCATTAGACGACTTTAAGCCATAACTCCCAATAGAAGAAAGTGCATTTTTATTCATCATTTTTCCCCACAATTTGATGGGAAAGTGCTCTATGTTTGTCTGTCCATCTATCTATCTATTCAGGGAGAAGAAAAAAAGCTTTGCTTAGCAGTCATAGCATTGGCTTTCATATTACTGAAAAGATCAAACTTCTAATGGGCCAATAGCGTGGAACACTCTGATGAACATAAGCATTTTCTTCTTGAAACTATCTCTTTGATTTTTATGATCTAATTTTTTAATCCTTTCCCCCATCTTCTTTCTTCAGCTGCTCACTGCAGATTCTTTCAGAGATTGTTTTTTTATCTGTTCAGAGTCAAAGTCATAATCCCCAAGGGCTCCATCATCTTCCTGAGGGTCACTTCATGCTAAATATAATGCTTAGGGTTTCTTAAATAAAACTGTGGCCCAATTTTTCCCTTATATTTTGATGATTTTAAAATTTAATCTGCAGCTTTGCTGAATTCTGGACCCACATGTCCAATGGCCTAATAAATATTTTAATTTGCAGGCCCCATTGGGGCTTGCAAATTAATCACATTGAAAAATTAATCATTAGTTTCCAGCAGATCCCTGTACCATCTGTCTTAGTGAATGGGACTCCTTGCATTGCAATTTTGTATTTTTTTCTTCTCATCCACTCTTCAGGATGCATAATCAATTCAGTTACAGCTTTCTATAATTTCTAACTTCTAACACCTTTGTATCAATCATCTATGACATCAGTTTGTTGCCGGGCTTTTAAATCTCCATACTAATAACTGCTCACTAAACCTGAGTATTATTTGCCTTCAACTCATTTCCACAGTAACAGTTCCAGAGAAGTGGCAGGCAGATTTCATGGCAGAGCAAGAAGAAAAGAACTAATTGGAATGCAGGACAGCTTGAAATACTCTGGAAAGAAGGGTTGGGAACCCCTGGGTGCTAATAAAGGGCACTCTGGAGGCTAGCTATGAGCAGAGCCATGCCCAGAAAGAGAAGGTGGGCTGCATGTGGGGTCTCTGCACAAGTTCCACTCTCTGCACAGAGATGGAGAAGGACATGTTCTTGGAACTGAAGCGATGAGATACAGCTCTACTAGTTTATCTAAGAATATAAATAATAGAGCCACACAAACAGTGAAGAGTCAAATAAAACTGAATGACTCAAATGCAAGACAGGGTTGTAATTCATGAAAAAATTTTCTTGGATAAGCATCTACCCAACTCTGTTAACTGGCCAGAGTAAGAATCTGGAAGTTTCAGAGAGGCCAATGTCTGCTCACCCTGAGAATCATTTTTCTATCTGTTTAGCCATCTGCTTGGCATAGCAAAGAAATTGTGAATGAGCTCCCAGCATTTGAAATGATTCGAACTAAACCACAGGAGTGTTGCGAAGCCCTCCCATGCACTGTTTCTGCTTTCTGTGCTGGGGAAATAGACGACAGCCAAGCTCCTCTGTCACTCTCATCTACAGAGTGGTAGTTCTTTTACCTTCCATTTCAAAGTTACTATTTTATTTCAATTTGGGCTACATGACACTCTCAGATTCTCCTCCTGTGCAGCAGATATTAATTTGCAGAAATTCTCCTTGTGTGAGTTCCATTCCCTTTCAGTAATAGTTTTCATTTAGTCCTACATAAGTCTTAAGCTCCACTTAATAAAAAAATGCATTTTCTTAGTCTGCTCTTCCCTATGCCTTCTGCATTGAACTGAGCTGCCAGGTAACCCAACCAGTGAATTCAATTAGATCTTTCTCTTGGCTGGGAGGATCTTCAAGTTGGACAGGAAAGATGTAGGCATCTTGGAGGGCAGCATCCAAGTCCTGAGATTCAGCTTTGGCTCACAGAGAGGCATAAAATTGGCCCTTCCTGGGAAGAATAAAGCCAAACCTCAGGGATGGAAGAGCTAACTCTGGAAGCTTCTAGCTGAGAAGGCTGTGCTTCTCGGCTTTGTTGTCAAGTGTAACATTTGGAGGTGGTAAATCATTGCAGGAGCCAGTGTGCTTGGCAACCATGTTCCTGCCTAGGTGGCTGGCTATACAAGCTGCAGCTTCAGCGCCTCATGCAGTTCTGGTGGGGACATGTGAGCCATCCGTGACTGATCATTTTGGGAAAACTTGACAGAAAACAGAAAGTTTCTGTACCTTCCCTCGCTATTATGAAGTGAGTAGAAGCTGAATGAAATAAAGTTGTCTCATTTATTATACAGATGACTCATGCTTTGTGAGTCATGCCAGTAAAATCGCTCTGCCACCAGGAGAAATGTGCCAGGGCTGAAGAAAAATTGTGCTCTAAGAGCAGCTCCCATCGCCACCGCCTCCTTTTCTTCCCCAGGCCTCAGATACCATGATGCTGCAGACTCGCCCTTCCGCCCAGGAGCTGGGGCACTAAGTCATTAGGTTGTGAGATGACTTTGCGGGCTGGAGGCAGACCCTCTGGGATCACATGTAGTTAATCAGTCTGGTCAGTGACATCATTAACAGCCCCTGCGTATCAGTAACGTCTGAGAGCATTGTCCTGCTCCTGATGTGAAATGCTTGTGCGCTCTCCATCCGTCAGGTGGAACAAAGAGACAGCACAAACCTGCACTTTGGGAACAGATGCCTTTATAATTGTGCTGAGATGAAGAATGTGCAGCCCGCTCTGCCTTGTGTCTCTTTCCCCATCTGCTTTTTGTCTGGGTTCAGCAGCAGCCATCTTCTCCTTAGCTCAGTTTTAAAATTCGATGCGATAGGGGCACTGCCAACAGTTTGAATAAAAGCAGAAGTAGTCGCGTGATGTCATCATAATGTTCTTCCTCATTACATGCCCTGGAAATTTATATTAAACAGGGAAAAATTCACTTAGACTGCCTTTCTAGAATATGTGTCATAAAATATGTCAAGGTTCATACTAAAATCTCAAGCTAATCGCATATTTTTATTTAACGATAATGGTTTATTTGCATTGAGATTTCTTAAAACTTGTTTCAGAACAGATATCTACCTTTTAAGTTGGTTTTTAGTAAATTTTTGAAATTGAAATGAGAAAGTACAATCTTGTCCTCCATGTGTTTTTTTTTGCTTTTTAAATCTGGAGATCTGGATACAGGAAAATTAAGTGAATCTTCAATTAAGTGACCGGGCAAAAAGGATATTGACCTGGGTCAGGAGCTCGATTCTGATGTTCTAATAAACAGCCAATTGCATATGATATTTATTTTTATTAGATGGAAATATTCTATGGTCTCATGAAATTTCTATTTTCCTCTTAAATAACTGAGGGCATTTCTGCCTGTTTACTATTACTGAAACCTTTCTTCCATTCACTCACTTTTATTTTGCCCACATATCCCACTCTTGTCTTCCTAGCAGGAGTGTGGCACATGGATCTTAGAGGAAAAAGAGAATAGTAACTTACCTACTCTCATTCTCAGGTAGCCTCTCATTATGTCCATTGTATCTTTTTTTAAATGTAAACTAAGGTACATTTTTTAGGGATGACTCTACCATAATTTAAATTTATATTGGTCTCTAGGGTAAATTAAATATGACTGCTTGTTGTTAAGTGAACCTTTAATTAAGTGAAGGTTATATCTCTTCCAGTTAAAGTCTACCATATCTGAAGTTCCAAGAGAAATATGTTCTATTGGACTCAACTTCCATGTTATTTTCTTTCAGGAAATAGAATTTCTTGAAGAAATAATCTCAGTGAATGCCAGATAACTTCCTAGTAAGATATTTAAATGCATATTTGCATGGTTGAAACTTTGGATGATACCCAGTCAGAAACCATTTCAACTAAACCCCTTTCAGTACCATATACCCCTTCTACTATTCCATTGGCTAAAGGACTTTCATTTCCATGGGCTGGGGATGAACCTACGGTCTCACATATGGAAGGCGAGCACTTTGCCACTACCTGCACCCCTGTGCCTCTGTAAGAAATCTATTGGGAATTTCTGAACTAAGAATTTCTTTCAGTAGTTAGTTAAGAATCATTTTTTAAAAATCACAATTAAAATGGAGTGTGTAGAGATTTTGGATTAATACAAATTATATTTTAGATGAACATTTGCTGCCTTTTACAACTAATGAAAGGATTTAAACTGTGAGTTTCTTAAGAGTAGAGACTGAAATTTTGTTTTTTCTTATCACCCAGCATTGTGCCATAGGTAAAATTCAATCTTTGTTGTAATAACAGTAAACAGATATCAGACAATTTTGGATTACCTTATGCATGAAGATGCTCACTCCAAGAAGAAAAAATTAAAATCTGTTCTAATCCATAGGAAATTCTATGCTTTCCTTAAATGGCCTACATTTTCTTTTTGAGTAACTGTAGTACCAGTGGAGTCTTACTGAAAGCATTTTATACTTATATTCACCCAAAGGATAACAAAGCCAGAACCACAGACTGTCTGCTACGTCTGTCTTATAAGGACCTACCTTCATCCCAGAGCTCTGCAGCTCTTCAATATTGAAACACCAGGGCATGAAGGGTAAAGGAAAAAGTCAGTGCCCTCAGCATGAGCTGTCCACAGACCCCTTGTGCAGTGCCAGTTAAAGCCACCAGCACCAGTGTGCTTTCTGTGGCAGGCCCAGAGGCTTAGAGGGGAGATGGCACAGGCATGGCCAGACCTCCTGTAGAGGGAAATGACATTCCATTATTCAAATATTTTTGGATAATCTATATATTCTAGTTTCTGACAATGGACATGGAAAGTACTAGCACATCAGAGCATAGAACTCTAAGAACTGTCAAAGGCAGAGGGCCTGGTTGAGGATTGAGTCCTACCTACCATGCATCATAGCTAGAAGAGTCTTCAGGGGGTAATCATCTAATGCGGTTTGTTTGGTGCACATGTGGCATCTCATGTGGACAGGCTGTTTAGTTTCAGTGACCAGCTCAACCTGTAAGACAGAAGGGAGCATTTCTCTGCTGAAGCTCTGAGACATCACCCCTGTGATAGGGAGAGATTGCATCCTGACCTTAGCTGGGAATCACCCATCCAATCCCATGTGGCCTCTTCAAAATCTGCTAAGTTTCATCAGTAGGACAGTCCAAGAGAAGAAGTAAAACTTGCTGCACAGTGATTGCTTATTCAGAGGATTGCATTAAAATTTTGTGCAAGATGGTGGCATATGCCTGATCATTTGTCTCTGAATTCCAGGAAACTGTCAGTAACCCATGTGGAAATGATGGACATCTACACAACATGTTGGCTACTGTTTTAAGATTCGCTGATTGTTAACATAACGGCACCTCTGCAGCTTCATGAAGGTCAGGCTGTCACATAATTCTGTCTGCAAACCTTCACGCACAGGAAGGTGGGGCTGGAGGAAGAACAGGGAGGCAGGAGAGCTGCAGGCAGATGCGTTTATGTGTGGGAATAAATGTGGAGCTGGGAGTGAGGCCTGAAGTACACCATACTCTTCATTTCTCTTTTACATATCCTGTTTCAGAAACCGAATCTATAGAAATAAAAAAAAAATATGAGGAGAATTAAGTGATCTAATTTAGAAATGATGGATTTTGACTATCAAATTTTCCGTGATGCAGGAATTTCAGATATTTGGAATATCAACTGTCATTTAGCCTCCCCCCCCTCTCTCTCTCTAAATTGAAGGGAAAATACAATTTAAAAATGAAAGCTCTTTTTGTACTGTAGTAGCCCTTCATATATGTGGCTTAGAAGTGACAGTGAAACCAATAATATCATTTGATGTTATTAAGTAGCAAGGTGATTTGGTTAAAGTAGGGAGTGCACATATCAGAATTTTTTAAAAATTTTGTTTTTAGTAGGCGGATGAGACTGCATTATTCGTGTAAGCCAGCAATTCAGTTTTTGAAGCAGGGTGTCACTTTGCTGTCTAGGCTGGCTTTGAACTCACTTTGACCTGGATCTCTCAGGCCTCCTGTTTCAGTCTCTCAAGTGTTATAATTCACTTTAACGTTTTGCAACCAACTTGCCTTAGTGTTTATGATGCTATAATAGAATCCCCGAGACTGGGTAACTTCAATAAAGAGCACAGACATTTATTTGTCATAGCTGTGGAATCCGGGAGCTCAAGATTGCAGTGCTGGTGCTTGACCTGGGGAGGATATTCTTGTTGCCCCGTCATGGGCAGGACACAGCACAGCATGCAAGCTAATGCCCCTGGAAACCTCTCTTATAGGGGGACTTGATCCTGTTTCCATGGATGAAACCTTGATGGACAAACTGGCTTGTAAAAACTTTACATCTTAATTCTCTCACCCTAAAATGCCTGAATTTATCTATAGAAAGATCCATTTCACCCTAGTTGCTCCATCAGTCTAATCCAGTTCCAGCACTGGCTTTAGAAGTCTACACCCAATGTCTTTTATAGGCATCTAAATAGTATTAGCAGTGAAAAGGTACCCGGCTCCCAACACCTCTTGAAGGCCTTCATGCTTAAACTGTTGACTTTGTGACACTTAGATTTTTGAGAGCACACATTCAAACCATTGCACCCAGCCACCCCAGCATCCCTGGACGCTACCCTGCTGCCGCACTGATGCACACACCTACATCAGGCATCCAGTCATGCATCGCAGTGACTCAGCCAACACCTGATAGATGTGCCCAGCCATGACTTGAGGGCAATGGGATTGTTTGACTGGGTCAGTAAAGTGAAATACCTGCGGATGGTACTGTTTCAACCTGCCTGCAGGTGTGTGTGTGCTTGTGAATACAGGACTTCGTTTTTATAAGGAAGACAAGTTGTACATGTAGCCAACCTCAGTGACTTCTCTTGTAGTGTAGCCCACATGAACTCAAAAATTGGATACCGATGCAGGTCTTGCTTGCCTTCTCTGACCACATTTCAGAACAGTTTGAACAATTCTCTGCTGTCTGTGGTCAGTGGAAATGTGACTTCATCCAAGAGTCTCCTTTAGTGTAGAAGTGTAACTTTCTCCCTCTGAAGCAGCTACTTCTTGGCTGTATTTGGCCCAATACGGTTTGGTGCTCTGGCTTCACTGGGTTGGATTAGATAGAACTGTACCATGTTTGGGTCCTCAGAACCCAACTCCTGCCTCAAGTAAAATCCTAGCACTAGCAGAAGTTGTTGACAGAGAGGTCATTATTCATTCTACATTTTCTCAGCACTTCAACGGGCTGGATTAACTTCTTTGTGAATGAATAGCCAGGCTTTTTAAAAGTATTTTTGGAGACAGGATTTTGCTATGCAGTTCAGGATGAACTTGAGCTCACTTTGTAGCCCAGGTTGGCCTTGAACTGGTGGTGATCTGTCTGCCTCAGCCTCCCAAATGCTGAGACTGTACACATGCCATCACCTTATTTTAAAAGAATGACAAAAAGGCAACCAGAATACCAACTTTAACTCCATTACCTACATAGTAGTCTTTTTGAATGTCTGTCTCTGGGCCAGTAAGTTAAAAGCAATCACTGAGGAGAATAGTTGGGGTAAGAACTCTATTTTCCATTAGTGGCTCTCAACATGTAGTCCCTTCAGGGAGTTCATGAATCAAAACTAATTTGATAATAGTCCTAAAATGTTACTGCTCCTTCACTCTTATTTTCTTTACTAGAACTTTCCAGAGCTGTATGATGTGTAATAATAGCCATTCTGGGCTAATGCTTGTTTACTTTTGTGCCATAAGCTTTTCTCATTTTTAATTTTAGTATGTCAAATATCTGTGGATAACACCATAAAAATAAGTGCATTTTAGGGTCCTCTACAACATTTAAAGATATAATTTCTGATCTGGGTGAGCAACACATGCTTTGCTACTTACAATGGGAGAACCAACAAAAGAAATTATTTTTTAGTTTCTCTGTTCTCCAGATTTTGATTATCATTAAACCAATGAAAAATTCTACTTCTTTGCTTTTCCTTTAAGAAAATAATAAAAATTCTCATTGAGAATTAGAATTAGAATTTAGAAGGTAACTTTATGGAATCTTAAGTTATATACACAAGAATCTGTATAAAAGGAGAAACTGATTAGGGAAAGAAGAAAGGAAGGAAGGTAAAGGAAAAGATACATATACAGACAGATAAAATAATCACACAACTCATTTCTCTTAGTTCACGAAGAGAGAGGTTTGTGCTAGTAGTGTTTGGGTAATGTTTCATTCCTGTTTCTGTGTTCTGAGTAACTATTATGAGGATTTTAACACGCAATGTATTTATTATTATTACTCTATTTGCCTGTTTTAAAAGTGTTTTATTTTTATTCTTCTCTTTAAAATAATATATATATATATATATATATATACACACACACACACACAATTTAAAATAATAAGAGTGCAGCTTTAAGTATCAGATTGCTAAACTTTGACATTTTTTATCAATTGTGGGCAATCTCTCCTTCATTTTTCTCCTCTATGAAATAGAGATAATTTCAGCTATGTCACATCACTGTTAACTAACACAACTGAAGCACTCAGAGCACTGCCTAGCAATGATATTCAGCGAATTTTAACAATTGCCTATGGCCATTATTTCTATCCATTTCACTATAAGGTAGAGATCCAATTTAGAATTGGCTTCTAATTTTTTTCTGCTGCACATATATGTGATCAGTGATAAGATTTCTTATTTTTAAGGGCAGAATCATATTCATAGATCTACATTATCTGCCTATAGCCATTCATTTGTCAGTGATACTTATGTTGGATAATTATTTAGGAAATAATGATGAATGCCTAAGATGTAGTTTAATTACGAATGTATATTTTCTATGCTTTCTAAGTTGAGAACGTTCTTTATATTCATTAGTTAGAATGAAACTCACAGTTTCTTTCCTTGGATTAGTTGGGAATGACAAAGTTCAACAGACCACACTGAAAAAAGATAATATAGGAATAATGAAGAGATCATATAAGACTATGGACAGAAGATTCTGGGTTGAAACATGAGATTACCCACTGGTTGGACTGTTTGACTCTAGCAAGAGTTAGAGATAGACGTGCTTACCAAGTATCATTCTCAATATTTGGAATATTATTAAGGCCAAAATATGCTTCTAAATTATGCATATTCACTTCTAGTTCAATGTACAGTGTTATGTTTGGTATTAAAATCCATAGCAAATGACTTTCTGCTTCTAAGTCTGGTCATTTGCTGAGGATAATGATTTGTGACATGAACTTGAAGAAGCTGCTATAATTGACATAGTCCAAAGTAGGAATTTGATTATAGTACCCGCAACTGCAGCTTTGTCTTAAACTAATTCCATCCTGAACTTGGGGAATGATGTCATAGTGTTCTGCTATATAGCTAACCTATGTATACAGACAAAAAGCAATATTCACTGACATTTTACATGTAAAGGTTCAATTAGACAATTTGGACAGCTTGAGTTTCAGAGAACTCACAATTCAAATGGAGAATGGGAATACTGAGGTTCTGCTAGGCTGCAGTATGTCCACGGTCCTGGACTATCTGAATTTTTCCTTCAATTTGTCTCCATAGAAGAAAATCTAAGTCAAAGTAGGCATAGTTTATTGGAGATGTTTCCAAACTACAGTGAGTTTGTTGGCCTAGAGAGTAGTCCTTTGCTTAGGCTTTGTAGGCTTCAGTATTAGAATGAATGCCAATAAAAAACATGTATTTTTGGCCAATTCCAAGTTTCAATTTGAATTTGTGTTATTATATGATTTATAAATGTAACTCCCAATTCACAGTAAATTAATCAGCGGAAAGCAGAAACAAGGTCAGCACTAATTAGGGAATGGCCATGGCTACCACCCCCGCGGCTCTCTTAGGTAACTCTCCATTCTCAAGGGGCTACCAGCTGGGTGGGAGACAATTCCTTTCCAAATAGAAATGAGTCACTGAAAATAAGAGCTGCTCGACTGTCAAGCGCTGCAGTGCTCTGAAGGCGGGAGGGTCTTTCAGCCCTCCTGCTTGCAGACCTCTGCTCCAAAATGGGGGTGCGATCGATCTTAATTGTGCTGTTGACTTGGCTTGAGTGAGAGCTGCCAAATAGCTCAGTGGATTAAAGTGCTTGCAAGCAGGCACAGGGCCTAGGGGTTCAATCCCTTGGGCCTATGGTGCCAACCCTGCCCCTGGGGGCATGCTGAGACAGGGATTGAGACTGACTTTGTTGGCATGCTCCTGTGATCCTAGCTCCTGGGAGGCTGTAAATAGGCGGATCACTACAAGTCCGATCTAGTAGTAAGACCTTGAATGCCTTGTAGACTCTTCCCTAAAATACAAAAATAAATAAAGAAATGAATAAAGAAATAAAAATAGAAATTCAATACATGTTTCCAAAGCTTTCTAAACAAAGCAGCACATTTTTGACAGTCAAGTTCTTTAGGAGAGATGGATCTGAAACGTTCCTGCTTTTGATCATTTTCTCTTGTGTTTTTCTTTGACTTCTTCTTAGAATAAGAAAGTTCTGATCTCATTCTCAATGCTAAAGCCACAGCGATGCCAGTTAGCATGTATCAGCTTAAGTTGTAAAAGTCCCAAATTGCTGGCAGTATTGGAGCCTTTACAATGAAAATCAATGAGTTAAATTGGCTAGAACAAATAAGGTGACAGAGGGTAATGATGAGTGGCAGAAAGGGAGGAAAACCTGCAATTTATGAACAGCAAGGGCCATGGTAGTCAGCTCAGCACAGCACCATGACGCAATGTATTAGGTTATTAATTGTATGTTTGGAAAGTGGTGGCCCAGGACTTTGATGTTTTCTCTAGTGAAGTTTTAAGGAGGGCTTCTTATTGAATATTTTGCTTGGGTGAAATGTCAAAACCACATTCAAATTAGAATAATAGAGAAAGCTACTTACATAAGATGTTTAGGAGATTGAGCTGAGTGAATAATTGGAGCACTTCCAGGAAAAAGTTTCATTTTTGGCGGTTTGAAAAACAAATCAATTGCTTATTAGCAGTGTAACTTTGTCAACAAGTTGTCCTTGGTGCTTTTGTCAGAAATGTTTTCTGGAACTGATTTGATAAATACAGAACTCCATAGGATCCTTTCTAAGTGACTACTTGTAGATCAGAGACAGTTATATGTCTTCATTCAGTCAAAATTTTACTTAGAAGTTCATAAAGGATGCTGTAGGTATAGGCTTCAGGCTTGGGAAGACAGGATTTCCATTGACTTCTTTAAGTACTTGCTTCCATTGCCATGGTTCAAACATGTCTTGCATATGTTCCTATGTTGGAAGCTTAATTCCCAGTTCACATGTTAATGGTACTTTTGGAGGTGGGACCTTTAAGAGATCTTAAATAGGTTAGATGAGATCAGGAGGTTGTGCCTGAACCCAGAACCTCTCCTGGCTCCATGGCAGTGTTCCTGGCTTTGTAAGAAGAGGTAGAGAGTCCCAGTCAGATCTAGTATGTTTATCCTGTCTTTCATGTCGTGTCCCCTGTCATGGTACTGTGCAGTATGAAAGCATCATCAGATGTTGGTGTTGTGCTCTGGGACCTCCTGAAAATATATTTTCAGATATATTGATGTGAAAACAGAAAAAAGACTAAGACAGTGTGCTATCAGAGATGCCAAACTTGACTGCAGTTTGTTCTTGACAAAGCCAAGGACTGATGTTTTCTGAAGCAAGTTATCAGTTTTGCGGATTTATGTTTGTGAACACACATCTATGCTCACTGCTGCTGCTCAGGTTTAATGCTGAATTCTGAAAATCTGTATGACTTTCAGTAGTGAAGGGCAAGTAAACCTCATTGTGTTAACTTTAATTCTGAGAGCTATTGGAGATATGTCAGGCTTCAAAACACATAAGCACTATCTTAGGATGTTCAGTTATACCCCATCAATGGCTTTTGGATCAAGAGCAGGCAAAAATGTCAAGACACCTGAATACAAATCACAGGTTCTCTAGGAAGGATCTGGAACTGATGGTATGGAAACGAAGCCTGATCTACTGTATTTAATACACCCTACCCCAATCTGGCTTCTAAAAGAACAATGTGTAGAGAGTTAGCTTACCTAGTTCCTTATGCAATATGGAAAGATCAGTGGCCCAAGTTGGGTGGTAAGAATAGTCTCTGTGTAGTGGAAATGCTTTCATTCAGCAATGCCCTATCATGTGACAGGACCATGCCCACACCAACGTCTTGATTTGCCATTTCTGCCTCAGTGTTCTTCACTTGTGAGAACCTAAATGAAGCTTCTAGTTGACACTCTGGTCCTGTGTTCTGGTAAATGTGCAGATGTGAGGTAGTTAAGCATTGAGCTATAATTGGTTGGGGATCTTTGCAGTTTCCATTTTAACTTTCCCTTCCTCACACTGTGTTTCATGTTATGGGGCACTGGAGCTGCTGTAGGTATTTTAGGAATCTGCTTCTAGGAATATTGACTTGGGGAAATATTTAGTTGCCTATCTTGGTGGCTAGTGGTGTGACATGGAGCAGTCAGGTCACTGTATGATAATGCTTCAGTTATGAAGGGTGGGAACAAGGGGTGCCAAGGAAGGCTGGCTTCATGGGCCTGAGAGCTGCGTGATTATATAATACATGTGCTATAGCTTTTTTTTGGGAAATTCTTAATATTTTTATTATTATCTAATTTTAATAGTTTTTGAACAAGAGTTTCTACACATTGTGTAGCCAGTTTGGGCTGCAAAAGTTTCCTTTAAACACACAAGTAAAGTTATAGACTATGTGCCACACTCAGCCTATATTTAGAATTACTCAAGACAAAAGGTGACTGACTCTACCAGTGGTTGGCTAATTCAGCATTTTCAATAGTCATAGATTTTCTTTTTAAATTTAACCTATATATGGTTAAGCATATACATAGATTGTATTTTTTTACAATCTAATGAGACTCTCTGTACATATTAAGATTGTTCAATTGAGTCAGATAAGGCAAAGTGAATGGCATATGCTGCAGGATACTAATCAACTTTTCTTCTGGATGGTTAACAACCTAAGATCACAAATCAGAGTTGGAGAAATAGAAGAGCCACAAGGCCAGCCAACATTTTGGCCCTAGCCTTTCAAGGTCAGTGAAGACTCAGGACATAGGAGAACCTGTACTGCAACATCATGAAACTCAGTTGAGCTCCAAATTTTCTGAACGAGGAGATTATGGAGCCACAGAAGAAAGAGATCGAAGTTGTATAGTGTGCCTGGGGAGAGTCACATGAAGAGAAAACTTTCTCTCAATCTCTCACAGAGAGCAAACTGGTCAAGCATTGGCCGTGACTCATCCACATGGGTGACACAGACAAAGGAACTATAGAATAATGTACAGGACTACAAGATAAACCCTGAGAAGACTTCACTGACCACATAGGAAATATAAAGTTCATGTGTTGGTATATTTAATCTTTTTTTTTTTTTTTTGTCTTTTTGAGACAGGGTCTCACTATGCAGTTCAGACTGGACTTAAGCTCACTTTGTAGCTCAGGCTGGTCTTGAACTCACAACAATCCTCCTGCCTCAGCCTCCCAAGTGCTGGAATTACAGGCCTGCGCCACCACGCCCGGCTGGTATATTTAATCTTGATCTATCTACATCTTAACCATCCAGCAAAAAAGTATAAAAATGAAGTATACATCATGGGGCCATAATATTAAGCTGAGCTGTAAATGGCTATGGTCGACAACTTCCTTGAATAACTCACTATTGTTGTAGAATGCTGTACTGTGTTGGTTTGTGGTGTCGAGTTCAAGCACCTAAGTTAGTTGAAGGACAATGGAGTGCCCACCTTTGACAGGTGTAGACAAAGGAAGGGGTGTAGAAAGAGAAAATCATGATGTGTGTGTATAGACAGTACAGTTGGGATAGATAACGCTATGCTTCTACATAATTCTATGAGAGGCAAGATCTGCACTAATGGTGGTTGGACAGGATATTATGTCGGCTTCTAGTACTACAGTCATCCACTAGGAAAATAATTATTGAATTTTTGATATAATTCAGGTATAAAAAATAAGATAAGTAAGCAGCTACACTCTTGATTCACTGATAAGAGATATCTGCTAAAATAATATCTGTAAATATAATATCATGTATGCACCTTGTACAACACCAAAACATTATGAAAACAGTTTGCAATGTATTAATTTATCGAATCTGTCTTGTTAAGGTGTCTTGAAACTGTCTGATTGACATTTGTCGTTCAATAAAATAAAAAAATAAAATGAAATAAACTCAAAAAAAAAAAAAAAGATTGTTCAAAACTTACCTCACCAGTAAACTGACATATCCTGTTTTCAAAAGTAAAATTTCAAGACTTTCAAAAAATTTGAATGTGAAAGAGATGTCAAAAGTTCAAAAATAGTTAAAAGTGAAATAAATTTTCACTGAGAATATGAAAAACGGTCAAGGTTTCAGTAAAAATAGTGCGATCGGTACACATCCATACTTCTGAAAGATGTGATTTTCACTTTAAAGTTGACTTACTAAATAAATAGAGGGAAATTAATATAAATAGGAAAATCAGTAGAAATTATTTGAGCATTTAGAAATTAATGGTAAGAAAATGATTTTCAGTTAATAGAGCAGAGTTTCCTTAAGGAAGAAAAGGGGAGGCTGGGGAGATAGCTCAGTGGTCTAAGTACCTGCCTGGCAGGCATAATGACCTTGCTCAGTTCCTGGTACCATGTTGTGCTGGCCCAGTAACCTAGGGTGGGGCTCAGTTCCTTGTACCATGCTGTGCTGGCCCAGTAACCTAGGGTGGGTTAATATTTTAAATATTTTTTAAAAAGAAGGAAAAAGTCAAAAAGATAATGAGTAAACTATTTATCTAATAATCCATTTTTAATAAGAATGAATTACCTACATAATTACATATAACTGCATATTATTATTTAGTGTACATTTAAAAAATTTAAATGATGGCAACAATATAAAGAGTGGACTTGAAGTAATCTTATTTAAACTTACCAAATTATTACATGTTTGGTAAAGCTTTACAAATGAAGACAAAACTAATTTTTTATTGCCTTCGCAAAACTTTACAAAATGCTATATTATTATACAAAGAGGCATTCAAAGGGGTAGTGGATAGAATTGTTTCAAAGATATATTAGTAAGTCAACTAATAAATCACACTATCCTATTTTTCCTCCTTTTGTTGTTGTGTATCACTCAAACTTTGCAATATTTTGTGACTTCCTTTTCCATTCTAAGTAAATAACCCTGAAAATTCTGATTTGATATTTGAATTTTGTATTTTTTCCAAAAGTTCCTTCCCTTAATTTTCAAATCTCTGGGTCTCAAAAATGTTGGCTCTGCCTTACCCTGTTAAACAAGTTAGTGAAAAAAAAAAATGTTTGGTGCAATTTTTTGATCCTAGATCCAGAGTTTTAAAGTGATACTCTGACCTTATAGCTAATGAAGATCCTGTAGAGACTTCCTTATTGTAAATAAAGTAGTTTCCCAGAAGAGAAACAATGGTTCTCCCCACTGACTTACTTTCTTGAACTTCGAGAGTTTTCTAGAAAGTTGAGGATTTGACAATATACCAAATCTTTGTCAAATATGTGAGGACTTAGAAACTTACAAATGACAAGGCATATAATAACTATTAGTGTCACTTAATCCAAGTCTTGTTCTTTTATATGAGGAGAATGAAGTCCAGAAATACCATGCTATTATTATCAGTTGAGGTGGTGCTGGGAAATAGATTAATTCTTTTCCTGGATCTTTTCCATTAGCTTTATGGACTCATTCATTTCATCAACTGAGTGGTTATCGCCCTGTAATGTCTTACAGATTCAAAAAGTAGACAGAAAACCAATCTCAGATTCTAGTATGGAAGGAATCAAGAAGAGTAAAGCATATTTTGTACTGCTGTGGAGATTTCAACCTTCATTCCCCCAAGCCCAGTACCTAGCCTGTTCAGGCTGAGCCTTGGTAAAAAAGACCAATGTCTTGTGGTGATTTCAAATAGCCTGGAAAATTGTCTTACCATTTTGCTAGGATGGCACAATGCCAAGTATTACAGGTTCACTGACAACTGGACACCAAGCCTTGCATCTTATTTATTGGGAGAATTCATGGGTTATGGGTATTTTGTTGGACATTTTAAAATGAAAGTTTTGCATTGCAGTGGATTTCTGATAGATTCTTGGAAGTACAAATTGACAACATATGCCAAAAATATTTTCTTTTTAATAGTCATAAACAAAATTAAGAGTGATATCTGTATTTGTATAGACAAGTGTGGGATGGGCTTATTTCACTGTAAGTCAAGATATGCTCCAGAAAGCTGTAACTATGGAACCTACACATAGAGGATGCAAGCATGAAAGCAGAAAGACCAACTGAGAGACACTGCAGAAGTCCCAGGGAGAGAGAGTGCTGCCTGCACTGGCCGGTAGCAGTCGCAGAAGAGAAAAATGAATGAATGGGTAGAGATATTTGTGAGGTTGAATTGACTGCCTACAGATACCATTCATCCCAAATTAACCCTCTAAATATCAAGATCACTGATTTGAAATGTCTGAGATTGAATCTAAAAGAACAGAAAGATTTTCACCCTGGCTGTTTAGAACTAACATTGTAGTTTTGGCTATTGATCTGAAGAAATGGTTTTGCCTTCTTACTCTCTATCTAGCATTAGTGTTTTAACCAGTTAAGTGTTAGAAATCTATTGTGGGTTCCATTTTTTTCCTAAACACTATGATTGACAGTGAAGAAAAATGTCCTAGGTATTACTTGTCTTTGACTTAATTCCTTAAAAATGTGTCCCTGACAAAAGTATGGTTACCCTTCCACTAAAACAAAAAAGTTAGAGTCAGTAACTCAATATATAAGCTCTAACCCTTCGGCTAAAATGATAATGTAAGAATCTTCTAAAAGCTGTAATATGTTATATAAAATAATTTCATCTTAGTATTCATGAAGTCTCAGCAAATTATGTTTTGAAGACTAGGATCTTTCTTCTGGTCTCTTAGTTGGTTTTCTTTGTTTCCATTCTTGCTTTCTTATAATCCACTCTATTACACATTAGTCAGAGTGACCTTTACAGACACAAATTCAATTTGGCCATTTCTCTTCTTAAGATTATATAATGACTCGCTTCATCTTCTAATGAGATGCAAATGCCTTATCTTATCCCTTGCTTGTCCCTCTGGTTTCATCTCCTGCTGATCCTCAGCTGTTCTGCTGCCCAGTGCATTTCCCTTCTGGTCTTAGCAAATGCTAAACTTTTGCAGACTGTACCTCTGTGCTTCTTGCTTCTGCTGCTCTTTCTCATTACCAAGTTCTTTGCTTCCTTGAATGTATATCATACATCTAATTCCAAGCATCTCATCCTTTCTATTTTTGCTTACATGTTTTCTCCAAAGGAGGAATTTCTCTAAAACACTCAATGAAAATAAACCCAATGGTTATGTTTATCACAACACTTAGTTATTCTTTCCATTGCATTGATAAAACTATGTAATATGAAGTGTATTTATTTCTTCTGGCTCTATGCTTGCTCACTCAATAAATATGTTCTGAGTGCCTATTTTATACCACCACTGTGCTGGCCACTGTGGTACAAGTGAAAAAAATCATAATGAAATATTCATGCATCTTACATTCTTTTGTAGGGAGGTGGACATTTAAAAAACTCAAATGAGTAAATTATACAACCTATCAAGGTGTTACATATTCTAGGATTTAAAAAAAAGAGAAAAGAACAAAGTCAAAGACCTTGGAGGTCCAAAGAATATTTGAAGAGAAAACAGGGAAAAAGTTTGCCTGCAAATATCTGAAGGAAGAGCTCTGAAGGCATAAGAGATGCCAAAATTCTTGTCTAGAGGAATGTCTGGTAGACTTGAGGAAAAGCACAGAAGCCAGGGTTCCAGGAGCAGAGGGTGTGCTTAGAAAAGCAGTAGAAGAAGGGCGGGCAAGATAGCCCAGTGGACTGAGAGCCTGCTTTGGCAAGTGCAGGGATCAGGGTTCGATTCCTGGTCTCACATGTTACGCTAGCCCCACCCCCAGGGTACACTGAGCCAGTGACCAAGTAAGTCCGGGTGTAGTGGAGCACACTTGTAATCCCAGTGCCGGGGAGGCTGAAAATGGGAGGATCACTATGAGTCTGAGCTGCATAGTGAGACCTTGTATCTAATACATAAGTGAAAAAAAAGTAGTTGAAAAGATAGAAAATAATGGAAATTGCATGTGAGAAGCTGGGTGGGTTTTCAGGTCTCAGGTGAACCTTGATTATTACTAGGAGGCAAATGGGGAATCAATGCAGCTTGTTGAATGTAGCAGTGATGTGGTCTGGCTGGCTGTACAAAAGCATCACTGTGGTGACTCGTTTAAGACTGCACTTTCTTTTCTTTTTTCTTAATATATTTAGTACAGGGTCTCACTATGCAGCTAAGACTCCTAGTAATTCTCCTGTTTTCAGCCTCCCTGGCACTGGGATTACACATGTGCTCCACCACACCTAATCTAGGAATTTCTAGGTAAGTACAGAGACCATTCAATAGGCTATTGGAGAAATTGGTAAAGGCAGCCAGAAGTGGCAGTGGCAAAACTCAGTTATGTATTTTGAAGATGTGACACAAAAGAGCAAGTATATGAATGGATTGGAGGTGATACATGAGACTCAGAAACAAGTAAAATTGACACTGATGTTTCTGGCTTGAGTAAAGTTATATTTTGCCATCACCAGAAATTAAGAAGATGCCTTGAAAATGCATGTTTGGAGGGGAAGGATCAGGTGCTCAATTTTAGACATAACGACTTTGAGTTGTCCCTTGATTATCAGACAGGCTGGCTATTGGAGAGGAGTATAAAATTTTGGAGAGTGATATGGCTTGGAGACAAAGTTGAGAGTTAGTTGAACTAGAAGTGGCAAATACGTTGTGAGATTTAGTGAAAACACAAAGAGAATGATGGTTTATGGAAAAAAGGGAAGGCTTAAAGGACAATCACTGGAATCTTTTGTTATTAAGAGGTAAAATAGAAGAGTTAATTTCATAGGAAACTTAGTCTGTTAATCAGATTTCTCATTGCTGGATGCAATACTTGACATCCACATATGAAAGGGGTAAAGGTTGAGTCTGGCTCACTGTTTCACCAAGATTTAATCCATGGTTGGGCATCTCTAAGACAAAAAACATCATGGCAGAAGGGTGTGGTAGAACAAAGTTGTTTAGTCACAGTGACTTAGAAACAAAGCACAGAAAGAGTGCAAAAGAGGAGTAGGCAAGGGACCATATGTAGTACGAAGAGTGTCCTTTCATAATCTACCCAGAAATATGGAAGTGTGTTTTCCTAATCTTCTAGGTCTTTCTTGATTCAATGGAATTTATACATCAGGAGTAACATCCACTTGACACCCAAACACATGTCCTTAAATAATAATTGACAAATGCATACAATAGCAACTTTCTAAGTCCACCCAATATAACATGATCCTGCACACAACTGGAAACACCATCAGCCTTTCTCCAAAATCTCAACAGTAACAGCTCTTTAAATTCTGAGTCAAAGTCTCTTCTGAGACTTAAGGGAAATTCTTAACAGTAAAATAAAAACAGAAGTTACATAATCCCCAAGTACAGTGGCACATAGTAAACATTCCTGTTCCAAAAGAATAGAGGGAGAGAAAAAAAATTGATGAAAGTAAGATCAAAACTCAGTAGACCACACATTAAGCCCCATAATTCTATACCTGACATTCAGGAAATATCGTGTTAAAATATGAGCTACAAAGAGTGCAGCCCTATGGCCTTGCCAGTTGCAGCTCACATTCCTCTGTCTTGGGATGGCTCTGCTCCGGGGCTGCAGGTCCCCTCAGCAGGTACCATGCTTCTGACATTGCCAATATCCTGGAGTCTCCACTGTACGTTTAGCTTAGTTCACACAGGTTTGCACACTACTCTCCCATGGACTCCTTGCCTTGCCTACCAGGTCTTTTTTTGAAATCTCAATGGCCTTTCTGAACCAAAAACTTCTGCATTCTTCATGCCATTAAAACCAGTGTCATGGGATGGGGGAGAAGGCTCAGTGGAATAAGTGCTTCCCTGGCAAGCACAAAGGCCTGAGTTCAATCCCCGGTTCCACCAAAATAAATAAATAAATAAATAAATAAATAAATAAATACATACATACATACATACATACATACATACATACATACATACATACATACCAGCAGCACATGGACAATGTCAAGGTCGGCTGTCAGTGTTAGCAATATTCTGGCCTCCTTGGATGATGGTTTCAGTGGTCTTTGAGTTCTTGGACTGCTTAAGAGAAAGAAACCAAATCCCTAGACCTTTCTTGAACAATATTTGTATGAACTCTCATCTCAAATAAATGACTGACACTTTTTCATCCCTGAGTCTACAATGAATGGAGTCTTTCTGATTCCTGAGATTTCTTCAAGGCATCTTATATCCCTGTACAAAGCACTTGGATTTTTTTTTTAAATGTCACCTCTGCAATGACATTTCACTGGTCTCAACCTTACACACTCTTCTTTTGGGTGAGAATTTAAGTTTTTCAAGTTATTCTGCTCTGCCTTTACTCCAGATTTTCATTATAAATCTGGAAAACAGCCAGTAGTACTTGTATCACACCCTGAATGTTGGGCTGCCTAATTTTCCACTGCCAAATTAATTATCCCTCTGCTCTTAGCCACTTACCAGTCCAATTATTTAAATACAGGATAACTAAAAGTTTTATATTTTCTTTTTTTAAATGAATTTAGGGCAGGTGTATAAGATGTACAGGTGTTACTAAGTAGATTGGGCTGGTAGTGATTTTCCTGCTTTCAGCCTCCCAAGTGCTGGGATTACAGGCGTGTGCCACCATGCAGTCTTGATCACATCTGAGTGCACCCCAGGGGCCAAGCCAGCACCCACACATGGAATTCCCAATTAGGGAATACAGATAAGAGCATATCTCCTGTCTCCACTGTTCCCTGCCAAAGCAGGCACTTTAGTCTGCTGAGCTATATAGCCAGCCCTGTTAAATTTTATAAATAATGTAATAGGGCATATGAAATCTTATGAAATTTGTTCAATACAAGCAAGAACAGCTGATTGAAATGACCTCTGCCTGAGTGACACTCATGATAATCAGTGTGCAAACAAACATGTTGCCTAAGTGATATTTGGAACCGTTAAGTGGTTAATATCCATCTTCTGCAAAGTCTTAAGACAGGACAAAAGGTAGGAACTTTTTCTTTCAGAGTGTAACACATATGGGCTCTAGACCAAATGCCAGTGAAGTCCTTGTTCCCAACCGAAACCTTCTGAGCCTGGATTTTACTGTTCATCTTCCTATCTTCTCTAATGAGAACCTCAGGCTCTACTCACTGAATTCTCGGGATTCTCCAGCCAACATATTCATGTGTTTCCAAGTTTCCCCATCAAACCAGTTCCAAAGGCTTCTAAACCACACAGTCAGGAAAAGTCACAGCAACAGCCTCACTCTTGGGCTAGTTTTCTGTACTAGCTTTCCAGTTGTGGACCTTATGCCTGGCATCCACAACTTCAAGGATGAGATATTAACTTTAGACCAGTTATCAGGAGGACCCAACCCACGGTTGGCTGTTTCCAAAGAAGAAATGTCATGGTAGAAGGACAAGGCAGAGCAAGGATGCTTAGTCTATGATGGCTGAGAAGCTGAGCAGGGGAACAGTGCAAGAAAAGGAGGGGACCAGGGATTATACATAGTGCCCAGCATCACACCTCCATGGCCCACTCTGGCCCACCCAAGAGTGTGCTTATTAATCCTCTAGGCAATCCAATGAAGTCAGCATATCAGGATTAATAGTCAGATTGAGAAAGAGATACTATTGTGATCAGAATTTAAAGCTGAAAACAGAATAAAGAAATGACACTGAAAGGGAGGGACTGGTCATTGTGTCAGATGAGTTTGTTATGTTGTCTTTTTCTTTCATTGGACTATAAATTATAAGAGGACAAGGCCTCATTTCTCTAATTGGTTATTGGATCTCTCATTCCCTACACAGTGCTTGGCACATATCAAATGCTCAGTAAGTTTCTCAAGAATATATTTAAAGACAATTATACAAGAATCAATCAGTAGAGCAGTTGTGCCTGGAGCTGGAGCAAAAACTACAAATGTTTATTGGTCAGTGAAAATAAAGATGCACTAAAAATGCTATATAAAAGCCTGAGTTCAATCCTGGTTCCACCAGAAAAAAAAAGTACTGTATAAATTTCCTGCAGGCTAAAACAAGAGCATAAAATGGCAATTACTCAATTTCTTCCTCATTCAAGCTACTTTACATACACAGGGACAGAAAGCTAGGACCCGATCTACAATGATCTCAAGAGCTGGTTGTCATCAAGAGTTTCTGATGAGCACAAACAAAGGAATCTGAATAGACCTTGAGGTCCTGGAGTAAAGGCAAGAAAGGCTGTCCCCACTTGGCAGTTGGGCAAACGTAAGAGACTAGAACTTGTCCAGCTACAAAGAAACCACATGTTCTACCTGGATGGGCTATCAATTATGAATACTATTCCACGAAGATTCCAGGTTATAGTCCTGCTCAGCTCCGGTTTACCTTACCCTGGGGCATTTAAACTCCTATGCTAACAGCCAATTAGGGAATACAGATAAGAGCATACCTCCTGTCTCTTGGCTGTTTGACACAATAGATCTTTTTTTGTAAAAAATGCCCCCATAATAATGTCTTTTATGCATATTAGGCAGCAAGCCTTGCTCAATACCAAGATAGCATGTAACTTGACTTTTGTATTTAATACTGTGTCCCAGCCTCGAGATGTTTCATTATGTACATGTAAATATTCCGAAATCATCATGGGTAGAAATCCAAAATAGGTCTGGTTCAAAGGATTTCAGGCAAAGGATACTCAAGCAGCATAGTGATAGTATTTCCTAACACTGGAAATTCACAAGTGTATTTGTTTAGATCTTGGCTTTAGATGTATTGCCATCACCCACCAGACGTCCCCAGGTGAGTGACTAAATAATGTCAAGCCCATCGCAGACCACCCATACATTTCTGTTAATACAGAAGCACTCGCTGTGGGCTAATAGCTCTTAATGAGCTTATATCTGTACTTTCTCATCTGTCTCCCGCCACACCTTCTTCCCTTTCCTCTCTGTAGCCACATAGATACTTTTACCTTTCTAGAAAATTAATACTGCTTGCTCTTTGCTATTGTAGCCTTCTTAAAGGAAATGTCTCTAACCACACCAGGTAAAATGCAGTTCACCACAGGCCATCAAGCTGTCTGACACCCAATCTGCCCAGTTCCTTACCCACTCAGCTTGTAATATGCTGTGTAATTTACTCTCTCTCTCTCTCTCTCTCTCTCTGTGTTTAGTGCTTACTATCTATTTTCTTTTACTTTTTACTAGGAAGAAGAAAATTCTAGAAAGACATGTAGAGAGGGCTTTTTTTTCCATTTTATTCTTCTGACACACCTTAGACACCTAGCATAGACCTGGAGCACATACTGTTGAATGAATGGCTGCCTCTAAAACTGGAAAAAAGTTTCCATCAGATGAAGAGGATTTCTGCACTATAATAAACATGATTGGAAGTAGCTGGATCACAGGAATACTTTTGACAGGAGTCATGTGAGGTAAGTATTGTTATGTAAAGCAAAATCCATGTACTGTTCAGCCTGTGTTGCTCTCAGGAGAGACAAGAAGAGCCAGCCAAAAGCCTATGGAAGATGCATAATTTGTTAATAATATCTCAAGTAGGATACTAATAGAAAGGAGGCAGTTAAAAATGTTTTAAAAAAAGAAATTAGAAAAGAAACACTAGAATTAGATGATTAAAATAGCCAATTTCTAAAATAGTCAATTTCTTGTGACCAGAAAACTTACCAAGAATGAAGGAAAATATAAGATTTTATGAGTGAAAACTCCAGTATATCATCTTACCAAGAAGGGTCTGAGATGAAGTTGGAAGTTTCAAAGGAATAAATAAGAACTGAAGGCTTGTGGAAGCTCTCCAATCTGTCTCAGAAAGAAGAGCTTTGTCCCTGAAGGTCAGTGAGAGCTACAAGCAAGAGAGCCTAGAGCAAGAAAAGTGGATGTCAAGAAAAGAACTCAGGGTGCTCTCAATTCCTGGAAGATAACATTGTTGAAATGTGCAGAAATGGAGAACCCACAAAGCTTGAAAGAAAACTGCAGAGACAAAGCCTAGCTTTCAAAAATGAACACTGATTAAACGTGCTGAACTTGGGCCAGCCAAATAGCTCAGTGGATTGAAGCCCCTGCAAACAGGTACAGGGGCCAGGGGTTCAATCCCTGGGCCTGCCATGCTGGACCTGCCCCCGGAGTGCACTGAGAGGGCAACTGAGATTGGGCATGGTGGTGCGTGCCTGTAATCCCAGCAGATCATTATGAGTCAGATCTAATAGTGAGACCTTGAACACTCTATAGACCCTTCCTTAAAATAAAAAAAGTGCTGAACTTAATAAGAGACAGTTTCATAAATAATAAAAGAATGTTGTAGTGCTATGATTTTAGTAGGCAACTGTAAAAAGACTGAAAGCTGAAGTTTAAAGAATCCAGGTATTTTTAAGAGTGAAAATTACAAGGTAGTCTTAAGTACTCCCAGGGTTTTACCTATTTATAGGAAGAAGTCCATAAGGTGAGAGACTGATGCTCATGAGGCAAAATTCTCCTGGATACGACAAATGTTGTCTCCATCGTAGAAAGAAGAAAATTTCCAACATGGCCTCTTTCTTCCCTGTCCTGCCAGTATTGGTGTTGCGGGGAGTTTGAGTCTGTGAGGACAGAGCATACAGCTAGCCTGGTTCTTGCTTTCTCTGGATACAGTTCTCCGTTCATGGGCAACCTAAGCAGCTTGGGCCAGTGGATAATGGGGAGCTGACACTGAGTGCAGATGAACATTATTAATCCTATAAATCAAGAGAATTAAAAGGCTCAGATGATACTATTAAAATAACAATATCTGGAACTGTACTTCATTAGGACTGCCTGGAAATTGATGTCTGCTGGCACAACTGGTTCTATTAGTGTGGGGGAAAGTGACTTGCGATAATCGCGGTTTCATCACAAAAGTTGAAAGGATCTCATAAACAATGAAAAAAGGTCTGTGGATTTTCAATACATCAAAAACTATCCATGAACAAGACTATTTTTCTATTTCTTAGAATTATTTCCAAAATATTAAGGAATAAACATTAAATGTTTGGTAAATTGGCCAAGATATTTGCTTTGGAAAGAGGCTAAACTGGGTTTTAATATCACGTCTGCAGCACAGATTAGGCAAAACTCTAGGAGTACTCAGGACAACCGTGTAATTTTTATTCTTAAAATTACCTGGATTCTTTGAACTTCAGCTTTCAGTTTTTCTACAGTTACCTACTGAAATCATAGCATTAGAACTTCCTCTTATTATTTATGAAACTGTCTCTTTTTAAGTTCAGCACTTTGAATCAGTCTTCATTTTTTAAAAGCTAGACCAGGTCTTTGTCTGGCTGACGGATCCTGGGTAATTTTCTTACCTATTCTATGTCTCCACTTACAGAAACACAAGTAATGATAGGGTATGCAAAGCAACACCTATAACACTGCCTGCATGCTCAGTTCAGTACTGATGCATGCTCTTATCTGGTCGGAGGGAGGATATTCTGACTGCTAAATCTAAAGGTCTGTACTTTCTCCTCTGTTAACTACTCTGCCTGTTCTCTGGCTCCCATGAGGTAAGGAGTGTTGCTCAGCCACGTCCATCTGCCATGGTGCTTCTACCTTGGTGTCAGCTGACCTTGAGTTGGAGTCTCAAAACTGAGAGTTATATTATACTTCTCTTCCTTTAAGTCACTGGTGTTCTTCCATGAAGGTTATTTTAAACAATAGCCACTGCATATTGCTTTAGACAAACAGAACATTCCTCCTATACACCTATGTTTTGGTAGGGGATATCTAACTTTCCCCTACCAGCCCACTTCCTAGCCTCTAGTAATTATTAATTCATTCTATTCTAATTTCAGTAAGATTGGCTTTATTTATATAAAGTTCTACACTTAGGAGAGAGTATGCCTTCTGAAATCTAGCTCATTTTATTTCATAAATACCATGTAGTTTCATCCACATATGTACTATAAATGTGAAAACTTCATTTTCTTGTGGCTAAAAAAAATTTCAGTGTGTCTGCATACAGTTTCTTTACCCATTCATTCATTCACTGATGGACACTTGGTTTGACTCAATACCTTAGATACTGTGAATATTGCTGCAGTAAACATGGAAATGCAGGTATACTTCTGACATGTTGGTTTCATTTCCTCTGACCTTATATCCAGAGGTAGATCAGCTCAATCATATGGTAGTTCTATTAGTAATAGTTTGAGAAACCTCCATATTGTTGCATACTGGCTGTACTAGATTATATTACTATTAGTTCTCTACAAGTTGGTCCCTTTTCTTTCATCTCTACCAGCTTGTCTTATTTTTTTGCTTTTATTTATTTACTTATTTATTTATTTTTTATTGAAGAACAAATAGCAATGAGACAGTTTCAAGACAAATTAACAGGACAGATTTGATAAGTTAATACATTGCAAACAGTTTTCATAATGTTTTGGTATTGTATGAGGTGCATACATGATATTATACTTACATACATTATTATAGCAGGTGTCTCTAATCGGTGAATTAAGAGAGTGTAGCCGTACACTTATTTTTTATAGCTGAATTATAAGACAGACTCAATAATCAATACTTTCTACCTTATCTGCCTAGTGGTTATCCATAGTACTAGAAGCTAACATATCTTGTCCAACCACTATTGGTGCAAATCTTGCATCTCATAGAATTATGCAGAAGCATGGCATATTTATCCTAACTGCACTGTTTATACACACATATCATGGTTCTTCCTTTGTACCCCCATTTTTGTCTAGACCTTTCAAAGATGGGCACTCCATTGTCATTAAACCAATTTAGGTGCCTGAACTTGGCGACGCAATCCAACACAACCCAGCATTCCACAATAATAGTGAGTTGTCTGAAGAAGTTGTCGACCATAGCCATTTACAGCTCAACATATTATTATGACCCCATGTTATATACCTCATTTTTATACTTTTCCGCTGGATGGTTAGGACTGAGATAGAATAAGACTTATATACAAAAAAATGTAGCTTTTGTTTCTGATGAGGTCAGTGAAGTCCTCTCAGGGTTTATCTTGTAATCCTCTACCTCACTCTGTAGATCTTTTGTCTGTGTCATCCATGTGGATGAGTCATGGCCAATGATTGACCAGTTTGCTCTTTGTGAGAGCCTGAGAGAAAGTTTTATCTTCATGTGACTCTCCCCAGGCACACTATACATCATCGATCTCTTTCCCCCGTGGCTACATAATCTCCTTGTTCAGAAAATTTGGGGCACAACTGAGTTTCATGATGTTACAGTACAGGTTCTTCTATGTCCTGAGTCTTCACTAACCTTGAGAGGCTAGGGCCAAAATGTTGGCTGACCTTGCGGCTCTTCTATTTCTCCAATTTTGATCTGTGAACTTAGGTTGTTAGCCATCCAGAAGAAAAGTTGATTAGTACCCTGCAGGATATGATGTTAAGTTTGCCCTATTCCACTAAATTTATTTTAGCTGTCATTGTACATTTCTATTTGTATTTCTTCTTTTGACTTCTTATACTAGGGAGACTATGCAATATTTGAACATGTGTGTCTGGTTTGTTTCACTTATGAGTATAGGTTCAAGTGGCATCCATTTCAATATAAGTGCTTCAAGTTTATCACTTAATAGCAGAGTAATACTCCATTATATAGAAATACCACATATTTTTCAAGCATTCCTCATGTGGCATACATCTTGGTTGTTTCCAAGATTTTGCTATCACAAATTTTGCTGCTATAAACATAGGTACACATATATCACTATGATATGATGTTTTTAGTTCCTCTGGGAAAATTCCCAGTAGGGGGATAGCCAGTTTGAATGGGATTGCCAGTCCCACTCTTTTGAGGAGTCTCCACAATGATCTCCACAATGGTTGTACCAGTCTACATTCCCACCAGCAGTGGAGAAACATTCCCTTTTCCCTGTAACCTCTCCAACACTTATTGTTGGTTGATTTCTTTATGATAGCCATTCTTTCTGGAGTGAGATGTTATCTCAATGTTGTTTTCATTTGCATTTCATGGATGGCTAGTGATGTGGAGCATTTTTTTCATGCATTTATTTACTTCTTTAATTTCATCCTCTGAGAAGTGTGTATTTATCTCAGATGCCCATTTCTGAATTGGGTCTTTAAATTTGAGGGCCCTAATATATCTTAGTTCTTTACATTTTCTAGAGAGCAGACCTTTGTCTAATTGCTTATTAGTTAGGATTTTTTTTGAAAATTCGGGGGTTGTCTTTTCACTCTGTTTACAATTTCTTTTGACGTGCAGAAGCTCCTCAAGAAGAGTTGATCCCAGTTGTTGGTTCTTTCAAGTGTTTCCCATGTGAATATATGTTTGTTCATGAACTCTTTACCTACCCTTTGTCTTAAAGAGTTCCTCCTACTTTCTCTTCCAGGAGATTCAGTGTTCCTGTTTTAATGTTTAGATCTTTAATCCATTTTGACTTTAGCTTAATGCATGGCAGCATGTAGAAAGCCAGTTTTTCCAGCACCATTTGTTAAAGAGGCTATCTTTCTTCTAGTAAGCCTTTTTGGCCCCTTTGTGGAAGATTAGGTGGGTGAGTGTATTTATACATAGCTCTGCATCTTCTAATCTATTCCATTGATCCTCAGGTCTATTTCATTGCCAATACCATGTTGATTTTAATCACAGTGGCTTTGTAGTATAATTTTAAGTCAGGAATTGTGATGCCTCCTGCTTTGTCTTTATTGGCCAAGATTGCCTTTGCTCTTCTAGGTCTCTTGTTGTTCCAAATAAATTTTAGGAATGATTTCTCTAGGTCTGGGGGATACGTTGGTGGCAGTTTGAAAGGGATTGGATTAAATATGTACAACAATTTTGGGAGTATGGCCATTTTCACGATGTTGGTTCTTCCTATTCAGGAGCATGGAATATCTTTCCATTTTCTGAAATCCTCTATAATCTCTTTTCTTCGGGTGCTGAAATTTTGTGTGAAAAGATCTTTACCTTTCTAGGTTAAGTGAATTCCAAGGTATTTCATTTTTGGCAGTGCTATTGTAAAAGGTATTGTTTCTATTATTTCCCTCTCAGTGTGTTTGTTATCTGTGTAGACGAATGTTATTGATTTTTGAGTACTGACTTTGTATCCTGCTGTGCTACTGAATTTCTGCATCAGTTCTAGTAATTTCTTGGTGAATTTTTTGGGTGTTCCTCGTAAAGTATCATGTGATCTACAAATAGTGATAATTTCACTTCTTCTTTACCTATTCTTATTCCTTTAATTTCTCCCTCTTTTCTAATGGCTGTTGGTAAGGATTTCAAAACCATACTGAATAGGAGGAGTGATAGAGGACATCTTTGTCTTTTCCCTGATTTAAGAGTAAAAGATTCAGTTTTTCCCCATTTAGGATTATATAAACTTTTGGGTTGTCATAGATGGCTGTTATCAAGTTAAGGTAGAGTCCATCTATTCCAATATTCTGTAGGACTTTGAACATGAATTAGTGTTGGACTTTGTCAAACACTTTTTCTGCATCAATTGAGATGATCATGTGGATTTTAGTTTTCAGTCTATTAATATAGTGTATTACATTTATAGATTTTTCAAATATTGAACCATCCTTGCACCCCTGGGATGAATCCTACCTGGTCATGGTGTATGATCTTCTTGATGAGTGGCTGTATTCTATTTGCCAGGATTTTATTGAGTATTTTTGCATCTATGTTCATGAGGGAGATCAGCCTGTATTTCTCCTTATTAGTTGTTTCTTTCCCTGGTTTTGGAATCAGTATTATACTTGCCTCCAGAAATGATTTTGGGAGGACTGCTTCCTTTTCAATTTCATTGAAGAGTTTGAGGAGTGAAGGAATTATATCTTCTATAAATTTCTTGTAGAATTCAGCTGTGAATCTGTCAGAAACTGGACTTTTCTTTGTCGGTAGGCTTTTTATTATGTTTTGTATTTCGTTGGCTGTTATTGGCTTATTGAGAATTGTTATATCTTCTTGGTTCAGTTTTGGTAATTTGTACCTTTTGAGGAATCTTTCCATTTCTTCTGTGTCTTCTATTCTGTGACCGTAAAGATTCTCGAAGTAACTATTGATAATCTTCTGAATATCTGCTGGGTCTGTGGTGATTTTGCCCTTTTCATTCCTTACTGCATGTACTTGAATGTTTTCTTTCCTCTTTTTGATGAAGGTGGCTAGAGGCTTATCAACTTTCTTTAGTCTTTCAAAGAACCAACTTTTTGATTTGTGGATTCTTTGAACTGTTTTTTAAATCTCAATTCAATTAATTTCTGCTCTAATCTTTGTGATTGCTTCCTGTCTTTGCACTCTGGGTTTCATTTGCTCTTCTTTTTCTAGTTGGTCAATGGTGCAACATTAGGGTGCTAATTTGTTCCTGTTCTGTTTTCCTAATGTGTGAGTTTATAGCTATGATTTTTCCCTCTAAGAACTGCTTTCATTGCATCCCATTGATTCTGGTAAGTGGTGCTTGAATTTTCATTGAATTGTAGGTATTGTTGAATTTCTTGTTTAATTTCTTCTGTGACCCATTGATTGCTGGGTGGGCTGTTGTTTAATTTCCATGAATTTAGTGGGTTTTTCTGGTTTCTTTTGTCGTTTAGTTCCAGTTTCATTGCAGTGTGGTCAGATAGTATGCATGGGATAATTTCTATTTTCCTGCATATACTTATACATGACCTCTGGATTAGTATGTGGTCCATTTTGGAAAATGAGCTGTGTGCAGCTGAAAAAAATGTGTATTCAGCTGTCGTTGGGTGGAACACTATGTATATGTCCACCAGGTCCATTTGTTCCAAGCTCTGATACAGTTCTTCTAAATCCTTGCTAATTTTTTTTGTCTGGCTAATCTAACTTTTTTAGATAAGGGGGTGTTAAAGTCTCCTGTTAAGGTTATGGTCTTAGATATTAGGTTTTTCATGTCCATTAAGATTTGTCTTACATAGGTGGGTGCTCCTGTGTTTGGTGCATAGATATTTATGAGTGTTACCTCTTGCTTTTGAGTTTTTTCCCCTAACCAATATATAGAGGCCTTCTTAGTGTCGTTTGATCATTCTTGGTTTGAAGTTAAGACTATCTGAGAACAGAATTGCTATTCCTTTTTTTTTTTCTGAGGTGCTGGGCATGTAGTATTGTGTTCCATCCTTTGACTTTGAGCCTATGAATGTCCTTTGGAATTAAGTGTGTTTCTTGTATACAACATATTGTTGGATTTTTTTTCCTAATCCATTGTGCCAGTCTATTTCTCTTAATTGTTGAATTCAGTCCATTTACATTGATGTTTATAGTTCAAATGTGCTGACTTATGTTTGTCATGATATTTACCTGGTGTTGTTTACTCCTTTGTATCCTGTGTTTAATTGTCTGTCCTGTTTCGTGGGTTCCTTCAGTTATCATTTGTAGAGTTCTAGTCATTGTGGTCCCTTTCTAGAGCATGTTTCAGTAGCCTGTGAAGGGATGGCTTCATCATCATGAAATTCTTTAGCTGTTCTTTGTCGTGGAAGTATTTCACTTCTCCATCAAAGTTGAAAGAGAGTTTTGCAGGGTATAGTAGTCTAGGCTGAAATTTGCTTTCATAGAGGACTTGAAGAACTCTGCTCCATGCTCTCCTTGCCTTCATGGTTTGTGTAGAGAAGTTAGCTGTAATTCTGATGGGTTTTCCTTTGTGACCTGCTTCTTTTCTCTAGCAACTTTGTGTTGGATTCCTGGGATATTGACTATTATATGTCTCAGTGTGTTTTTACTTGGGTTGAAGTTATTTGGTGTTCTGTGTGCTTTATCCTACCTGAATGTTGGATTGTTTCCTCAAATTTGGGAAGTTTTCTGAGATTATTTCTGCCCATATTCTTTTTATATCATTTGTATTGACTCTTTCCTTCTCATTGATGCCTAATAATGTCACACTGTTCATCTTGGCATCATCTTGCAGGTGATGGATTATTTTTTCTTGCTTCCTCATTGTTTTTAAGAGATCCTTTTCAGACCTTAATTTTGGTCTGCATTCTTCTGTACCTTTCTGCTGTTGTTTCTTTGCTTCTGCCTCTGTTAATTCATTCATTTCAGCTGAGCTAGTGTCCTCTGCGCTTATTATTAGTGGGCTCAAGGCCTGAGATTGCCTTTTGCTCCTTGTCTTTGTCATTTTGTATAGCACTGACTTCTGACCTTTAGTTTAGAGCTTTGGTGCAGTTATACTCTTAGTGTGTAATGAGATTTGGGTGCAATCTATTAAGTTTGATATTATCCAGTTTTGTCTGACCTGGATCTAGCTGTTGTATTGAGTTCCTTTTTGCTGCAGTGCTTCTCTCACAACTATGAGCCTGTTCCCCTCTGTTGTGTCCCTGGCCCAGGGAGGACCAGGGAGCACAGAAGCTGTTCCACATACTCACTGGGCTGTATTGGGCTAGATCAGGGGCTGGAAGAGTCACAAAACTTCTCACTTGCTTGGCGGGCTTAGGGGCAGGGGTAGTTGCAGGGTAGGACAGGCTGAGAGGGTCTTGGAACGTCTGTCTTGCTCACAGGTCTTGGGGGCAGGGTCTCTGGATGGCGCTAGGCAGAGGTGCGCCGCTAAGCTGTTAGTTCTTCCACATACTCACCATGCAAGACTGCAATGGATCAGGGACTAGAAGGATCACAAAAATTCTCACTGGCTAGGCAGGCTTGGGGACAGGGGCTCCATGGAGTTGCAGGGTGGGCGGGCTGAGAGAGTTTCAGAACTTCTCGCTGGCTGGCAGGTCTTGGTGGCCTTGGGTCTTTTTCAATAAGGAATTGTCTTTGTCAGTGTTTTGCTTATGTTTTTGTCAAGTATTGTTTAAGGTCTTACACTTAGGTCTCTTATCCATTTTGAGTTGATTTTTATATGATTAGTAGCAGGGCATCACGTTTTATTCTTCTATGTTAAATATCTAGACTTACCAGCATCATTTATACATGAGGTTTTCCATTCTCCAATGTCTTATAGCACCTCAGTCAAGGATCACTTGGTTGTAGATATGTAGATTTATTTCTAGAACTTTGTCTATTTTGAATTCCTTTGTACCAATATTATAGAGTTTTGCTCTGTAGTACAGTATATTTTGAGACTAGGTATTATGGTGTTTTCAGCTTTGTTCTAATTGCTAAAGATTTTGTGGCTACTTCGGGTCCATTGTGCATTCAATATGAGTTTTAGGAATTTTTCTATTCCTTTCTTCCTTTCTTTTTTCTTGGTCTTTTTAAGACAGAATCTTGCTGTGCACTTCAGGATGGAGTTCAGTTCACTTTGTAGCCCAGGCTGGTCTCATACTGATAAGAATCCTCCTTCCTCAGCCTCCCAAGTGCTAGGAATGCAGACTATTTTTCTATTTCTATGCAGAATGTCATTAGTCCACTGACAGTGCAGTGCACCTGGGAACTGGGGCTCGCACAGTATGTGGTACCAGGGAATGGACCCAGGTCCTTGGTCCTTGAGCCTGCCAGGCAGGTGCTTAGCCTGCCAAGCTCTCTCTCTAAGCCAAGCTATTATTTTTTGAATGTTAATTCCATACCTGTAACCTTACTGAATTTATCTCTTATAGTAATCTTTGGATGGAATCTTCAGATTTTTCTACATATAGAACTGCATCATCTGCAAAGGATGACAATTCAATTTGCTCCATTTCTATTTGTATAGTTCTAATCCAGTACTAAGTTCAATAAGGGTGCCTATTGACCATGGTAGCACAGACCTGTGGTCTGTAGGACCCACATTAAACTTGTATTAAGCAATGTAGGTTGGCTCACCTCTGTAATCCTAGCATTCTGGGAGGCCCAGGCAGGTGGATCCCAAGCTCAATGCCAGTCTAGGCAACTCAGTGATTTAGTGAGATCCTGTAACAAAATAAAAAAATAAAAAGCACTGGGAATATACCTCAGTGCAAAAACTTTGGTTCAATTCACAGTACTGAATGTGGTGAAAGGGGATACCCTCGCTTTGTTTCAATCATTAGAGGCAGTGTGTTCAACCTGTCCCTGTTTAGTACAATGTTGGATGTGTTATGCTGAGGTGCAGTCGTCCTGTATCTAATTTGTTCAGAATTTTAATCATGAAAGCATGCTGAGTTTTATTGAATGCTTTTTTGTGGTCATCTGTTGAACAGACCATATGATTTTTTTCTTTCATTCTATTAATGTGATATATTGATTTATATGCATTGAATCATCTTTGCATCCCTGTGATGAATCCCACTGGATCATGGTAAGTGATCTTTTCAAGACGTTACTGAATTCAATTTACTAGTAATTTTTGAGAAGTTTTGCATCTGTGTCAATAGCAATACAGTATTTTTTTATAGGCTTTGTTGTTATTGTGTCTTTTTTTAGTTTTGATACCAGGATAATGCCAGCCTCCTATAATAGGTTCAGAAGAATACCCTTGTTTCAATGTTATGAAACAGTTCAAGAAAATTTCATTCCAGTTTTATAGAACTCAGAAGTGAAATCATCTGTCCCTGGGTACGGACCTGTGGAGAGCTTTCTTACTACTGATTCTGTCTCACACTCACGTGAATATGTTCAGATGTTTTGGGTCTCATGGCTTAGTTTCAGTAGGTTATGTATGTCTCAAATTTTGCCCAGTTATTTAGGTTTTCCAATTTATTGGCAAACAGTTTTTCAGAATGTCCTTAATGATGTATTTTTTGTATTTCTGTGCGATTCATCGCAGCGTTTTGTTTTGTTTTCCTCTTGCCTCTTATTGGTTTGTCCCTCCCCCCGCTAATCTAGCCAAGTTTATCCATTTTGCTTATGTTTTTTTCTTTTTAAAAACTGTCTCATTTTATTGAGTTTTGAATCACTTTTAAAATTATTGTTTATTTATGCTTTGATCTTTGGTATTTATTTCCTTTTATGAATTCTATATTTGGCTCTCGTTTTTTTTTTTTTTTTCTTTTCATTTTTTGAATTTTGGGAAAGGGTCTACAGGGTGTTCAGGGTCTCACTACTAGAGCAGACTCGCAGTGATTCTCCTGTTCACAACCACCCAAGTGCTGGGATTACAGGTGCGCACCACCACACCCAGTCTCATTACTCTCTCAGTGGGTCCCAGGGGTGGGGCCAGCACCTCAGGCCCCTGTGCCTGTTTGCGTGTGCTTTAATCCCCTGAGCTATTTGGCCTGACCTTGGCGCTTGATTTTCTAGTTCCTTGAGATGTATTGCTTATTTGAAGTCTTGTTTGTTTATTTATTTAATGCAGATACTTACTGCTATAAACTCTTCTCTTTTTACAGCTTTTGTTATATCCCATATGTTTTGTTATATCATGCTTTCATTTTCCTTGGTTTTGAGAAAGTTTTAAATTTTCCTTTTATTTCTTTAATGATCTATTGTTCATCCAATATCATGTTATTTAGTTTCTAATTAATTGTATAATTTGCAAAGTTCCTTTTGTTGTCAATTTCTAGCTTTATTCCACTATGGTCAGGAAACAAATGACATTATTTCATTTTAAAAATTTTTGTTAAGATACATTTGTGGCCTAATATATGATCTATTCTAGAGAATATTCCATGTTCTCATGAGAAGAAAATGTATTCTTCAATTATGAGGTAAGACGTTTTGTATATTTCTAGTAGGTCAATTGGCTGAATAGTATAGCTTAACTCTAATGTCTATTTTTGTGTGGATGGTATGCCTATTGATAAAAGTAGGGTGTTGATATCTCCCACTATTATACTGGGGGTGCCTATCTTTGCTTTTAACTCTAATAATGTTTGTTTTGGGAAATTCACTGCTCTGACATTAGATGCACATACACTTATTGCCATTAAATCTATTTCTTAAGTTGATCTTATATAGCAACCTTTTGTGTTCTGTTACAGTTTGTGGATTAAAGTCTATTTTTTTATAGCCATTCTTGCTTACTTTTGGATTCTGTTTACGTAGAATATCTTTTTCTATGCTGTGAATTCAGTCTGTGCCTGTCTTCACAGGTGTAGGGAGTTCTTATAAGCTGTATATCATTAAGTTTTTAAAAAATTCAGGTAGCTAGTGTATGTATTTTAATTGGGGAATTTGACCTAGTTAATTCATGAATATCATTACTATGTAGCTGACATCTCTGTCATTTTGTAATAGCTCAGGTTGTTTTGAGTTGTTTTTGTTCTTTCCTTTCTTTCTTAACTATCTTTGGGGTTGGGATGGAAGTAGAGAAGAAAGAAGGGAGAGAGAGGGAGAGAGAATTTTAAAATAGATCCCACACTTTATGCAAGTGTTCATATATATATATATATTGTGGCCTTAGTATAAATATAAAATTATAAATTGAAAGAAGCAAAAATCCAGGAAAATGGATTAGGTTTTAAATCAAATTGAAAATTTCTTAAATGTGATAACAAAACAATGATCCATGATGGAAAAACTTGAAATGGACAACTCAACTGTATCAAAATTAAGATTTTTAGCCCTATGCTAAACAGATGAAAGTTCAAGGTATAGAGGGGGTGATGATACCAGCCACATATCAAACAAATGACTAATATCAATATTTTATAAAGAACTTTCAAGCTCATCAATAATAGCCCGTGAGATCAAATAAAAAATGGCAAATAGACCTGAGGAGATGGCTCAGTGGAATAAGTGCTTCCTTGATATCCATAAGGACCTGAATTCTATTCCCAGTTCTGAAAAAAAAAAAAAAAAAAAAAAAAAAAAAAAAAAAAAAAAAAAAAAAAAAAAAAAAAAAAAAAAAAAAAAAAAAAGGCAAACAGTGTGAACAGAATATTCAGAAAATAACTAAATACAGGCAAAGATGTTCAATGCCATTTGCCATTAAAGTAACACAAACCCTAATACAAGGAACAGCGAGAGGGAATACAGCTGAGTGGCACAGCACTTGCCTGGCAAGTACGAAGTCCTGAGTTTGATTCCTGGTGAAACACTGAGAACTGATGAGATAGCTCAGCAGACTAAGGGCCATGATTTAGTCCCTGGCACCATATGTCATTCAGGCTCCAGCATCGGGCACCCTGAGATGGCCACCAAAACTCGGCGTGATGCCTGAAGCCTGTAACCCCAGTGCTGGGGAGGCTGAAAACAGGAGGATCAGTTGAGTTTGAGCTGCTTAGAGAGATCCTGTACCAAATTCATTAAAAAAAAGAAAAAGTGAAACACGAAATGCTAGAAAAAGTAGGTAATTCATATATTTTTGTAGGAATGTAAAATGATACAGCCAGTCTCAGTAAGAGTTTGGCATTTTTTTTAAAAGAAGAGATGAGCAACTGTTATAAGATCCAATATTTGTTTAGGTTAAAAAACTTTTTAAAAATGTTGAGAATCAAGAGGGATGTGGAGGGAGAAATAAAGGGATAAGGGTTGAAGAAAAATTAAGTTATGTTTGGTACATGTAGTAACTTCCCACAAGGAAGGTAAAAATTATGTAATATATACATGTACATCTAACACACACAAACCTACACAAATTTTGGTTTACAATGGACAAAAACTAAAACCAACTCAAATGTCCTTCAACCGGTAAATGGTCAAAGAAACTAGGTCTACAGAACTTTAAAAATAAGTGCTTTGTTACACTAGTAACATCTGATCACTTATAGTCTGGCTTCATTGAAGTCAAAGACTTTAATTGAAATGCAAATGCAGCACCTCTTATTTTTTTTAAAAATGTGTTTAGTACAAGGTCTACAGAGTCTAGCGGGTCTCACTACATAGATTGGGCTAGTAGTGATTCTTCTGTTTTCAGTCTCCCAAGCCCTGGGATTATAGGTGCACACCACTAGTCTTAATCACTGTGCTAGTGTGCCCTGGGGCCAGCAAGGAATGCTGAGCATAGAACCCCGGCCACTTCGCTCTGCCTACGCAGGTGCTTTAGTCCGCTGAGCTATCTGGCCAGCCCTGCAAGACACCTTACTTAATAGAAATGGCAAACAAAAAATGTTTAGGCAGTAGAATTTAAATAAACACATCAAAATGACTAGAGAAATTCTAGGACTCTATATTATGAGAGGAAAATAGGGGAGACGAGTATCAGCAGTGAAAAAATAACAGTATGTCAGAGATAACTACATATGCTTATCAACATAGCACAGTGGGAGTCAAAGCTCTGGGATTTGGTGTGTTGACAGCTTTTGAGAAAGTTAGGTAAAGAAGTTAAGGTGGAGGGTTGAACATAGTCAGAGAGAGAGAGAGAGAAAGAGAGAGACAGAGAGACAGAGTGAGAGAGTGAGAGAGACAGAGTGAGACAGAGATTGAAAACCACAGAATGACTGCAACCTAGAAATTGGGTCAGAAAGTGACTGCAGAGTGGTGAATTTTATATACCATTGTCCCATCTGACTTGATAAGATGTATGGAGTGTAGGTCAGTATCTTTACTAGACCTACACTCTGTAGAGACAAAGAGTGGCTGTAGTGACAGAGTAGCAGAGACAGAGAAGAGGGTGTAATGGAAGAAAGAGACTGGAACTTGTCAGAGCAGGAACTTGAGGGGAGTACCAATAGGAATCCAAGCAGGGAGTACATAGGTAAGTTGGCAAAAAAAAAAAAAATGAGGAACAGAGAAGGTATCCAAAGCTATATATTTGTACAAATATTATAAGGATTAAACCCAGTCCTTTTACATTAAGTGTGAGGGTTGCTTCTAATTCTAGATATCAATTTATGCAGAAAAGATTATGCCACACACCTTTATGTTTGTCTCTCATTAACAAATCTGAATGAAATAGAAATTGTTGCTGGCCATGCTCAAGTGAATCTGAATGAATTTCTAAAGAGGCAAATGTCACACTAACTACAAGTTTATGTACTTTATACACACAATTAAACTGAACTAAAATCTTCAATTGAACATTGTAAACCAGGCATGGTGGTGTGAGCCTGTGATCCCAGCACTAGGGAGGTGGAGATAGGAGGAGTTTTGTGAGTTCAGGACCAACCTGGGCTACAAAGTGAGCTCAAGTCCAGCATATATATATATATATATATATATATATATATATATATATATATATATATATATATAGTTTTTTTACCAAATGAACAGAGAGTAACTAGGAGATATTGTTCTATGGCTTAGAATATTTTACTTTAATTTCAAAGTTTCTGAAAATTGATGGTGCTCTAAAAGTTACCTTTATTAACAATTTCCAAGGTTTAATAATTTTGATATTCCATGGAAATTTGACATCTTGTGGCAAATTGCTGCAGGTTATTATACAAGTTACTCATTGTAAATTTACTTAGAGTCAGATTTAATTTTTTTTCTTTTTTGTTCAGAGTTGACATAGCACTTTCTATGACTCAGATAATATTAAAAATGTAATGGAAATGCCTGGTGTTCTGTATGTTATTTTCCATTGAAAATTCTTTAAGGAGTTTTCCTATAAGGACGTAATATAACAATAAAACTTACTTTACTGGGAACTGGGTTTCATTTTTGTAAAATGCATCATAGTGATTTATTATGCATAGGTGAAATTGAGCAATTCGTGTTGGGCCAAAGAAAGAAGCAGACACAATGACATGTGCATGACACCTTTCTAAGATTCTTTTGCTAACATTACCTCAGAAAGTCTCCTTCTGGGTTTAAGGGATTGGTCACCATGATAGAGCATCAGTTCCTTTCTTTATGCAGCATAAAACCAGCATACTATGCTTAAATATTGATATTAAGGCACCAGGTTTGGCTTAGACAAATATAGGTTGAAATCCAATTATTTGGGTTTAGCCCTGTAATTTCAGGTTTTACTTAATTGTATTAACTATCGTTGTCAGTCTGGAGTGTGCAGATGTTATAAGTACTTGCCTTGGACTGCGTAATTTTGAGTATGAACTGAAATAATATCAAGCAATAAAATGTTGGGCACATAGAAAGTGATATGCCTATTAGATATTATATTATTATCATTATAAATTTTTAAGAGATTTTCTTGATACTATATATAGTATAGATAGTAACAAAATCTAAGCACCTGTTTACATACTTTTTCAAATGTTAATGTTCTTGTATTTTGTTACATTCCTTAGTCATTAAAGTCAGGATGGAATTTTAACATGTTACCATCTGAGCTGAATATTTTTATTAAGCAAAAATCTTTTTGATGATAATCCAAAAGATCAGAGAAAGAGCTATTTTTTGGTTTTAATTTATACCTCTCATTGGAATGTGGGGACATACAATATATTCGGTAGCATCTGATCATGACTCTAATATTAGCCCACTTAGGATGGCATCTGAATTTGCCTCTAGGTCTGCTGTTTGCCTTTTACTCCAATATCAGTCTCTTCTAGCAAAACTGGCATGCAACTCAGTTCTTTCAGTCTTAAAACTAGTTTTCTTCACCTTATTAAAATGATATCACTTAGGGGCTGGAGATATGGTTCAGTGGCAGAGTGCATATTGGGTTGCATGGGGCCTTGAGTTTAATCTGTAGTATTACCACAGGTAGAAAAATAAGATAATTCCACCTGAAGTGAAAAAGATAATAATTTGTTAAAACTTTTCCCCACCCTTCCCACACCCTCATCACCCAAGCTGTAGCAGTCAGGGACTAAGCAGACTAAATGAGTGCCCCGCGCTCCCTTTCCTTTTGCGCCTGCTGGCATCTCCCATTGGCTGAACACAAAACGAAAAAGGGAGGGCATTACTGAGCAAAGAACACATTAGAGAAATAGAGAGAATGGGGCTTAATGGTCAAGGGTATGACGATCCACCCACAGCCTGAGTATCTGGCGTGATTCTCCCTGTGATTCTTGTCATAGGGAATGAAGTTCTAATGGTCTGTTTGAGGTTTTGTGATTCTCACAGCAAAACGCCCTGCCTTAAAACATACTCGGGCTGGGGAGATAGCTTGGTGGTATAAGTGCGTGCCTGGCAAGTGCAAGGACCCGAGTTCAACCCCTGGCACTGCATGCCACTCCATTCCTGGAACCCGGGACATGCTGTGCTGGCCACCGAAACTGAGTGTGATGGAGTGTGCCTATAATCTCACTGCTGAAGAGGCTGAGGCAGGTGGGTCACTGCTAGTGAGACATGTGTAGCAAGATCCTGTACCAGATAAATAAATTTAAAAACCACAAATTTACACACGCATAAACACTTTCTTTATCATACTGAAGCTTATGGGACTGAAAAGGGTGAATGAATTTTTAGTAGCTGCTTGAAGGTACTCACATCTGTTTTTCCTTAAATCAAAAATGCTTTACAATTGAAATACACATGCATTCAATCAGCATTTCTGATCACTTGTCATAGGTTACTCACAAAAAATTCTTGGAGAATAGATGCCCATTGGTGGAGTAGTCCTTACTTTGCAGAACATACATCTTTGTGGTGGGCCATGTTTTTTAAGCAATTGCACAGTAATTTCATTATAATGTAGACAGTGCTATAAATAAAGAACAGGGACCTGTAAGGTTATAGTGTAAGATGATCTGATTTAGTTTAGGTTAGAGGATGTTTTGTAAAAAAAAAAATCTGTAATCGTGATGATCTTTCAAGTATGAGTTAAAGTGAAATAGGAAAGGGGAAAAGGAATTGGTAAAGAGTGTCCTGACAAAAAAGAATGCACTAGGATGACACAGACAGACCCTTTAAGGCACTTTAAATGTCCCTTCTGTGTTTCTAAACTCTGACCAAGTCAGGGGACAAAGCAAACACAGTATCATTGATCATAGAATGTGAATGCTAAAGAGGGTTTCTATAACTTATGTGTTTCACTGCCAAAGTCTCTAAATTGATCTCCAAGGATAACTGCTTTTGTACTGACGAGCTCTAATGTCACAACTTCAGGTGACTTACAGGACTAGACATTGATACGAGACTGCTTGGACTGTGGATGCTTCCTCTGATTTAGTTGAGTGATCTGGTGCTGAGAGGGGTGCATCTCCATGTCCGGCAATGAAAATCAGCAAATGCTTGCTGGAGGAAAACAAGTGAGTCTGTAGATGAGAGCAACATACTCAGCCAAGAGCAGAGACAAAGGCTCCTACTGGCCTGTGGCAGACTCCCCAGAGTATGAGTTGCACGCTGAAGGGTAAGGTGACCCCGTACCTACGGTACTGGGAGCCCTTCACGACACCCTTGAGGCAGCTGGGGTCAGGGCTGTTGTGTATCTGATCTCAAGTTGCAGGCCCAGCTTGCTGGCTCATGCACCATTTTGAGAACACTGATGACCCCGGTTCTCTTTGTACATTTATAATCTGTACATGGGGCTCTATCAGGAAATGTGTTAAAAATAGGGCTGGTTTTATTTTTCAAGGTTGTGTTCTCCTGTATCTTGCTAAAAATTGATTTGCACATTCTTGCAGGTGGGGTTAGCACTGACTCACCCTTCTGAATAATAGGCTTATGAGTAATGGCACAGTGTTCATTAGTAGTTCTTGGGCGTTTGATGAAGACGTCGACTTCACTTTGTTTAGGACAACTCAGTTTTTGTCTTATTACCTATCATGGTCTATCACTTGGTGAGACTCTACTTTAAATTTAAAAATAAATAATACAGAGATTTGGGGATATAGCTCAGAGTGAAGACTGCTGGGTCAATCCTCCATACTACCAGGGAAAAAGAAGCATGCAAAATTTTTAAGCATCTGTATAGTTTTTACAACATTTTATGTATGGTTCCACAATAGAAAGATTTTCTTTGTGCATCTGTCTGCTAGATTGCAAATGCTTGAAGAACAAACAAGGGGTCACAATTTTCTCTACACTGCTTACAATGCCTACATGGAAAATTAAAAAAAAAATTAAATTGAAAAACAACAAAGAAATCTCACCTTTAAGCCACTATTGATTAAAGAAACTTAACAGATAACTACAGAATATTTCAGCATACTAAATTTATTTTCAGAAAAGCATGGAACTTTTTTCAAATAGGCAATATTTTAGGCCATGATGAAAATATTAAGAAATACAAAAAATTGATTTAATTTCATGACTTTTAATTAGATCACAATTAAATGCAACATGAATTTAAAACCATGAAACACTCCTGGGATGTGGACACACAGTCTTTGTTCACCTCAATCTCAACTACATGGCAAGGGTATTACCCCTGAAAAAATCTAAGCCATCTAATGCCAAATCCCTGAAATGTCCCTTCTGTGTTTCCAAGACTCTGACCAAGTCGAGGGGACATTGTGAATCTGTGTGAATCAGACCTTATGGAATGGTGTTATCTGAGAGATACCGGGAGCTGGGTAAGCTAGTGTCACCTGTGGAAACTCTCTTCTTACTTATGTGCTACCTCAGCTGTTTTTCGAAATGTTGGTCATACGATAAAGCAAAGTCGGCTAAAGATCTCACTGCTGTGCAGTTTAATCTGTGAACCACCCTCCCATAACTGGATATCGAACACAGCACGTTGGAGAGGGCAAGCGCAATAGTGCTTCGGCTGCTGTTGGACGCTTCAAGTGTTGTCTGGTGACTCTTTTTCTTTTCTGTGTGTGTTTAGCGCAGGGTCTATAGGGCCTCACCACACAGATTGGACTCATAGCGATTCTCCTGTTTTCAGCCTCCCAAGTGCTGGGATTGCAGGTGTGCGCCACCATGCCCAGTCTCAATCTCTGTCTCAGCATGACCCCAGAGGATCAAACCTCAGTCCCTGCATCTGCTTAAGCAGACGAGCTATCTGCTGAGCTATCTGGCTGGCTCTTCTGGTGGCTTTCTGCCTGGATCTAGACCTAATGATGTACTAGTCCAGCAAGTGCCACCAGACCCTATCTTTTTTGATATTCTCAATTAACCCTGTGGTTTCCTGTTTGTACCTTAATGAATCTCATCTCCTTTCTACAAGCAGCCTCTGGGATTGATTTTTCCTGTTGTTGTGCTCATAGCTACCTATTCCACTGGTCTAGGTCAGCTGCATGTGGACAAGATAAGAGAGAGAAAGCACTCTGGCAATGTGTGGAAAATCATGGGAACTCTCAGACATAAGCTCCCCAAGAAGGTCATCCATAGAACTAGGTCAGAATTGCTGCAGTCAGGAGACAAGCAAAAAGAGACCAGGCCAGAAAGGGACCACATCTAGAATCCTTTGCAAGCCATACTGCCCAACCCAGAGGAGTCTTATCATTCAAGGTTAGCACGGATTTGTTTACACATAGATCTACTCACAGAGTTTCTTCTCTCTTTTTTTTCCTCTAAAAATGTAGATATCATCAAGGAGATAGGTCAGAGAGAGAACAGTAGCAGGGAAATTTCAAACTGGGAAATCAAGAACATTTCCATTTAAATTTTGGTTGCATTGAAACTCTGCCTTTAATCTCAGTATCAGTTGGAAACCATTACAGATTTAACATGGACCATGGGGGAGCCGTTATCACTTTTAGCAACCAAGAATGCATTCCAAGTCCTGGGATGGAGACACACAGTCTTTATTCACCTTGCAGGAGGCCTTCTTCTCAGTTCTCAGATCTTTTCCCCTTGAATCTTCTCCCTCATTCATTTCTTTTTTACTTTGCTTCCCTAAAGCTTGTGCAGACCTTTCTGTCAAGCCTGATGTAGCATGAACAATGTTCTTCCTGAATGAAGGAGCCACCTCTTTTAGAGCAAGGGTCTACTGAGTTCATTGTGTTGCTTCCCACAGAAAATGAGTAAAGAGGAGCAGTAGATAAGACCCTGCCCTGGGTAGCTCTACTTGAACAGAAATTCCTAAGATGTCTGCAGTTTGGAAATGTTCTCTGCCTTGCATTGCGTTACTTTCTATGCATTTTGTAATGAACTTCAAGAAACATTATTCTTATTCCCAAATTCATAAAATACAAAAATGTTTATTTCTAGCAACACTTTTTAAAGTCTTCTTTTGAAAAAGGAAGGTAATAAACATATATTTACTTCTTACAGATTGCAAAGTGTTATAAAGCATTTCATATTAATTCTACAGGGGAGAATATTATTGATTCAGATTTGTAAGTTAACTTTTTAAACATAATACGGGTAGAAAGGATAGATCTGAAGCAAAATACATTAGACCTACAGCACATCCCGCAACCTGGTCAGTCGATTTCTTTCAAATGTGCTTCCTTTCCAACTATTCCCCCACAAGGCAAGTCTCAAAGAAAATCTCTCACTATTATGACTGTTAGCACACTTTTCTTTCACCAGTTCCTGTAGAACTACAGTGTGTATCAAAATTCTTTTTCTCTATTGGTTAATAATCATTATGGTGTCTTGGTGATAGAATTTCATGTCTTGAGTTTAGCAATCTTAAGGTGCATCTAAAGTATATAACAAAGTCAATAACATGCTTTTTAAATTCGTGGTTTTTGCCAAGGAGGTGGAATGAAGAGGTGATGTTCATAGACATTGTTGAGCTACATGAGTAACCAGAGGAGTCTTGGAAGGATTAACAAAGAAGTATGTGAAGCTCTGAATTTCAGCTTTAATGCTTTGCAGTGGGCATAGAAGTAATAGAAACCGTAAGTAGATATGAAAAGAGGAAAACTAAAGCTCTGGAATCAGGTTGCTCGGTAATCCACTTGTCCCTGGACATGGCTTACTTCAGATACCAAATGACTATGCAGTGAGACCCTGAAGATCCTGTACTGAATACATTAAAAAAAGTGAGCTGACTGTGGCGCACGTCCGTGGGATGCGGTTACTGGCAGCGCACAGGAAGCGCTGTCTGTGCCCGTAGCTTTGCTTGTGGTGCGATTGCTTCTTCCCTGATTCTGAGCTGCTCACATCAAAAAGGGAACACAAGGAAGCTGGCTTAGAACACATGAAACTTGGAGTAGAGGACTGATGGAGTTGGGACCCGGAAGCCATTCCCAGAATAGTGACTGCGTCACAGCACATTGACGCGAAGAGCAATTTTCTGGCTAATCCAGCAGGGCACTAGGATCTAAGGATTATTTTAAAATAAGAAATTGAGTCATTTCTGAAAATATTAATAATTTTCTGAATAAAAATTCCTCAACTGTGTCATTGAGGATTAGAAAAGAAAGAGCACGCCAATATTCAGTTAAGGTGATCAGTACAGAATGTAGACGGTGACTAATGTTCTGCTGTACTAATTCAAGATAAGAATAATTACCTTTGCAAACTGATACATTTTATATTGAAATGTTCAATAAAGGCTCAATTTATCTGTGACAGTAGTTTTAAAAGTGCAGGTTGCCAGTCACCAGGAGCTTGTGAAGTTAATTTAAAGAGCCACAAAATTATTGAAAAATGAATAGGCTAGACTAGAAAATCTAAAGTAGAGAATCTTAGCATAACATTCACATGGTTAGGATATTTTTATGAATCTACTTATTAGGATAAATGCCTTTATAAATATTTTATGCGTATAGCTGTCATTTATCTAACAATCTACCTATCAAATGTTTTAATGATACTTTTATGAAGCGGATAAGAACAGAGGACATCATAGTACTGGTGACATTTTAGCTGATTACTAGTAAAAGGCAATGCATTTTAAAGGCAAAATCATGAGTAAGGTTAGCACTGAACTTTTTTTTTTTTTCTGTCTTTTTGAGACAGGGTCTCATTATGCAGTTCAGGCTGGCCTTAAGCTCACTTTGTAGCTCAGGCTGGTCTCGAACTCACAACAATCCCCCTGCCTCAGCCTCCTGAGTGCTGGGATTACAGGCCTGCGCCACCATGCCTGGCTAAGCAAGGTTGGCACTGCAGACAAAGTTAATAGCATTTGCGAAGACAATATGCCTCTAGTCACTATTGTCGCTCTAGTAATGATAGGTAATGTATATACTATATATTAAAAATATGTGAGAACACTCCTTAGTAACAGTGATGAATTATAACACATATGAGCTAATTCTTCCATATGCAACTCAATGGCTCCTCGTATAGAGTTATGCAGTCAACACCAGCCAACTTTAGAACAGTTTCATGGCCGCTGAAAATCTCCCACCTCCCACAGCTGTCGTTCCCTTCATCCAGTCACTGTCCTCATCTGGGGTCAGCCTCCAGCAGCCTTTAGGTCGAATTTTGCTACACATGTATCTGTTTTCGGTATTTCATGTAAATAGATTTTATGATTGCATCAGGTGGTTTTCAGATATTAAGCTTACCTTAAATTCCTGAATTAAATCCTTCTGCATCTTACAATTTTAAAAATATACTGACAGGTTAAAATCCTCCGGCTTTAATAAGGTATAGCAGATGAAAATTATATATATTTATTACATGCAAAGTGATGTTTGATATGTGTATATATTGTGAAATCAGACTATTTATCACATATTTTGTGTGTGCATGTGTATGCTGAAATATTGAAGATCTGCTCTATTGCATTTCTCAAGTATGTGACACTGTATTATAATTCCAGTCACTATATTGTACAATAGCTCTCCAGAAATGAGTTATGCTTCTTGTTCAACTGAGACACTGCCTGAGTATCATTTTTAGACCCTGACAACCACCATTCTGCCTTCTGCTGCTATGAGTTTAACTTTTTAAGATTCCATGGGTGGCTGAGGTCATGCAGCATTTGTCCCCCTGTGCCTGGCATGCTTTCTCTCATTTCATCTATCTTGCAAATGGTAGGATCTTCTTTTGAGGCTGAATGGTATTCTACAATGTTGTGTGCATGCATGCATGTTGCACGGCATGCGTGTGCACACATCTTTCTTCATCCTTGCAACCATGATGTGTAGTTAGGTTGATTTCTGTTGTTGTGAATAATCTATTGTGGATTGCACTGCTGTGACTAATACTACAATACATGTAGGATTACAGATGCCTTTCGTGCTTATGGATTTTATTTGTGCTGCTATATTTTATTAAGTACATTTGGTAGTTATATTCCTCAGAAACAATAATCCATAGTTGTTATATTTTATTTTTACATTTTTATGCAATGGAATCTTTGCTTTTTAAATTGCTGGACTATTAACACTTTTAATATGGCCATGGCCATTATGAATTTTTAAATAGATTCAAGCATTTCTTCAGTTTTACAAAAACAAACTCTTATCTTAAATATCTCAAGGGATGAATTTTCCATGGAAAATGCTTTGTAAAATACACAGATTGAATGATAAATAAGCATGGTATATTTTGGGTCCTAAAATAGTTTGGTATTTACGAGTTGTATTGCTTCAATATACAGAGAAAATTGAAAACTAAAAGTGTAAAAACTTGATAAGAGCCTTTCTTTAAATTTCTGAAATTCATCATTAACTGAAGATTCTTGGATAGAAAACTGAATGCAAGCTTCTCATTCTACAGTTTGAATTTGAGGATTTCCTGTGAATTCTTTGACTGTCTTTATGGGGTTCATAAGCTTCTTCTCCTATACAGATAGATGTCTCTTCTGGATAGGATCTTTGAGATGCTCATGTGAGCATTCAGAAAACTGAGGTAGAGACTGAAACTACTTCATAAATGCTGCTTTAACAAGACTTATTTCTGTCTGAATATGAAATGCAGTCTCTCAGGGGTTGCCTCTGGCTTTCCTATAATCAACTCACTAGGCTCATAATAGGCCCTGCTCATTTTTTAACCCTTTGCACCTCAGACTGTACTACACACTTCTTATTTTTCCTCTGCTATATTTAATTTGTACAAGTGTTACCTCCTGCCTCTTCCTGCATGCATTTTTCTCTGTGGCTTCACAGCAGGGTGTGTACAGCTCTGATGTATGGCTGTCCCCCTACATGTCCTCAAAGCACTTGAGGTGGCCATCAGGCTAATGAGCATAGGTGCTGTGGTGTTGAGAGCTGCACAAGTAATCAATGGAAAGTCATTCTTCTTGTTATTTTTCCAGCTAAGATGTTAACCATCTCAAGTAAAGAATAGGCACAGTGGGGGCTGGGGAGAAAGCTCAGTGGAATAAGCCCCTGCCTGACAACTGCAAGGGCCTGAGCTCAATCCCTGGTTCCGCAAACAAACAAATAAACAAACAACCCCAACAACAACAACAACAACAAAACCCCAACAAAACAACAAAAAAAACTAAATAATTTTTAAAAAAATTGGGTAGCCAGGGATATGGCTCAGTGGAATAAACCCTTTCCTGGCAAGTGCAAGGGCCCAAATTCAATCCCTGGTTCCACCAGAAAAAAAAAAAAAAAAAAAAAAAAAAAAAAAAAAAAAAAAAAAAAAGAATAGGCACAGTTACTCCTTAAGCCAACACTGCTTCCTTTTCAGGCATTCTGTAGGAGAGTGTGTTCCAATGTAGCCACCAGAGCAGGTGACAGAGGCTCATCAGATTAGCCTGACTCTTTGTGTTACAGATTCCCAGAAGTTAGAGGCTTCACTTGTGTTGTATCGACACTTTTAAAAGAAGTCTGCAACAGCTTCACCAATATCTTTCAATTTGTCAGTGAATGGTGGCGCATTCAGTCTTTTGCAGTTGGACATCGTTTTCGCATATCCTGGCCACAGAACACTGTTCACTGTCTTCCCAATGGAACTGTGGAGGCCTTCCAGTAATGATTTGTTATGCTCTACATTACTTTTAGAATCCTGTTGTTGTCTATCTCCTCCTCCCTGGGAATTTTCCAGTAATCACTGTTGGCCTCAACCAGAGAGACAGGTGCCCAGCGCAGACATGCCAATGTGACAGGTTGGCTGGAGAAACAAATTCCACAGACTCTAGTGAAATAATGTTTCAGTGAACAGGAAAATTTGACATTGTGTTGCTTTTATCCTTCTTAGAGAGATCCCCGTCTATTTGCTTAAGGTTTGGCTTCAGAGAAAAATTTCAAGGATCCTTTGAGAATGGATTTTCCAGGTTTGAAGTTTCCAGGAAATTATGGCACAGAAGTTCATAGGATCCTAATTGCACCTGTACCTCCTAATAAACAAGGTTTCAATCTATTCCTTCCATTAGTAGTAGCTCCTACAACTAAAAATTCATTTGCATTTCTGTTTTTGCACTCTCAACAGAAAAAGGAGAGACAAATATTAACTTGCTTCCCAGGATTTATTCTTTTATAAAGAAAAAAATCCATGGCCTTAGGGTTCCAAATAGACTTCTTTCTTGTGTTCTTTAGACTACATTTGAATTTATGTTAACTTTTTTAGAGGAAAAAGATGTTGTCCAGGTGGAAATTACCAACAGCAATGGAGATTTTATAGTGTCTTTCTTTAAAAACACCCAGTAAATACCTTTATTATGTCCAATTGTGAGCACCAAAGGCTTTCATATATTGAAGAGCGCCTGCTGCACCATGAAAACACCCATTATAGTTTAAAAACAAATGCACTCTGGAAACACTCAACTGAACTAGACACAACTAAACATTTAAAAATATATGCTATTTGGCGTAATTTTATTTTTATTTATTTATTTATTTATTTATTTATTTTTGTATTTTTAGGGAAGGGTCTACAGGATGTTCAGGGTCTCACGACTAGATCAGATTCGTAGTGATCTGCCTGTTAACAGCCTCCCAGGTGCTGGGATCACAGGTGGATGCCACCGCACACAGTCTTAATTGCTGTGTCAGTGTGTCCCAGGGGTGGGGCTGGCATGACAGGCTCAGGGATCAAACCTACAGCCTCTGCACTGAGCCATTTGGCCAGCCCAGCAAACTCTTTTTTTGTTGTTGTTCTTGGTACCAGGGATCGAACTCAGGACCTTATACTTGCCAGGCAAGCACTTATTCCATTGAGCTATTTTCCTGGCCTTTGATATAATTTTAATATAGTGTGATAAATACATTTAACTCTGTCTCATTTAGTGTATGTAATGTTGATTACTCTTAAATGGGAAGCTTAATATAAAAAGCTCAACGGCAAAAAATCTGTAGGTTTTTTTTTTTTACTTATTGAAATTTGAAGCATATTGGCTGTGATACAATAAACTTTATTTACTTTTGTCTCACATTATTTTATTTTGAAAACTAGAAACAAAAGCAAGAACAAAAAATCAGAAACAGGGTAACATACAATAATACATTTGTTAGAGATTTTAAAATCAAGAATAGCTGATTAATAATGGTTGATATATTATCTACTTTTATCATCAAATCTGTCGCTCAGATTAACAGATACAGTTATGTGAGATTGGGCATACAATTGCAAATTATTGCTTGCTTTGAAGAAGCTTTACATTTTTATTCTAGTTTTTTTTTTTTTTTTTTTTGTGTATCTGGGTATTAAACTCAGGCCCTTGCACATGCCATGGAAGCACTTATTCTACTGAGCTATCTCCCTCTTTTTTCTTTTTTAGCCTTTTTAAAAAAATTATTTGAAAGAGAGTATATTAATGCTTGATAGGACATTAGAAATGGTAAGCATTTAGAAGACCAAGATGACATGTCTTTGTTTTTGTATTACACATTGCTGGCCTTGATGTAGTTTCTCAGGTCTCAGATATCAGCATAGAGAATTAATCAAGCTGAAAATTCTGCACATTAACTGCTATTTAAAAAAAAAAAAACTGATGGTGGTCTTGGGAGATAGCTCAGTAGAATAAGTGCTTGCCTGGCAAGTGCAAGGGCCTGAGTTCAATCCTCACCTTTGCAAAAACAAACAAACAAAAAACAAACACTAATGGAAATATTTAGTATAATCACCTTAGCCATCATATATATATATATATATATATATATATATATATATATATATATATATATATTGTATATATATATATATATGAGTATTACTCAGCTATAAAGACATACATGCTCAAAGCCTTCCTAGGTAAGTGGATACAACTAGAGGCTGTACTCATAAGTGAAATAAATCAGACCCACATGTGTAAATATTATATTTTCTCTCTAGTATAAAAAACCAAAAGAAGAAATAAGACCTGAAAGATATGACAGATATATTAAAACAGAAAGAAACAGAATGTAAAGATTAAACAAGGAAGATGAAAGAAAGGAGTTAAGAGGGGAGTAGAACTCTCTGATGTGCAGATCACCATTTACTTCTGTCAAGGAGTGCAGACTTGACTCATGAAAAACTGAAGAATTTTTGCACATCATTGTGCATTGTTTGCTAATTAATGAACAAAATGATAAATATATTTCTTCTTTTTGCCTCCCCCATTTCATGTAAAATCCATTTTCAAAATAGTAAACTTGCTATAAAAATGTGATTATATTTAATTCTGTGAAAATTACTAGTTGACAGGAACTTACTAATATTCAGTGGCCATTTATTAATATGCCAGAGAAATAGCTTAGCTTTCAGAACACCAAACTTCTTAAAATCTTTGGTACTTTTCTAAATTAAGTAAATCTAGAGTTGCCCAAATAATAGTAAAGCATCTTTTTGTCCTGGGAATCCCTAAAAGAAAAAGAAAAGAGTTAAAACCTGGTGGACTGGCAGCTCTAGACCAAGCAAGAAAAATTCATCAGCAGATCCAGCTGCCTCTGAAACCAGCTGGAGGACAGGGACCAAAGCCTGCTGAGCAGTTGCCACTTGGGACATGGTGAGTTTCAATTGAGGATGTTCAAGCTGCCCGATTTGCTTATAAATCTGGGCCCAATTTCTCTTTCTTGATTATGGTGAAAAAATAGAAGATGCCGAAAATCTCTTATAGGGAGCACTTTTTGGTCCTAGTCTTGGTCTGGAAAGTTTATGTTTGAAATCCCATAGATAAGTTATTGGAATCCTATTCCATTCTACTATTTCCAGCACAGCCCACGGTGAGAATAGAGACACTAAAGCATATTTAATAACTATGGGGATGCAGGAGCTCTAATTCCATCCACAAAGATGGCTGCTTGGAACAAAGGCTTCGACCCTCGCCAAGCCTTGGATTTACTCAGTCATGAAGGAGGAGTGGCTTGAGGAGGAGTGGCTGAGGATGGCAGGAGGTAGGTGAGTGCTGTGAGCGGGGCTAGGTGGGAGGCCTGCACTTACCTCTGTGATGTGCAGAGAAGGATGTGCAGAGAGCTGTCTGCACTACACAACTGAGGTAGTGTCTAATGTTCTAGGGTCGGTGCTTCAGCTCTGATGGGTAACCTTTTCAAACCCTAGGAAGTCATAGCCTCTATTTCAAGGCTCAGTCCTAGCTGATAGTATGGAGCACTGGCTCTTCATTCTGTCTCAACCTGGCCCATGTTAAACAGCAGCAGGTGGGGTTTCCTGGGGAAACATGTGCGCCATCTTCAGAGACTACCATCAGAACCTTGGCTAGACCAATGTGCATTGCTTAAAGCCAGTGGAAGGGATAAAGAGAAGTCCTAGCCAGCTCTGTACCTATTAATCCATGCATATAGGGTCAGGCACAGCCTAAATGGAGATAATTGTTCTTCTTTCAAGGAGAGTCACTCGGATGATCCTCTAGTCTCTCCTTGTCAAATATTTGTTGATTGGCTGTTGAATTTATGTATTCAAAGATATTCAAAAGATGTTGTTTGGTCTTGGGAGAATGGGTTTGTACTCCCTTTCCTTTGGAACTTTGAAGTGAATTGGAGACCTACTTCCTTCTGTAAGAAAACAGGAGAATATTTTGGTTGCTACACCTGCCAAAATGTTCCATTAAAATGCAAGTACTCACCATCAATGTGAATGAAAACCCATCTTCCTTCAATGAAACTGTTCAATGAAATTAGAAGTGGGACCAGATGTCTTGGCTTCACCAAGATATTTAATCATTTATTTATTTATTTATTTATTTATTTATTTATTTATTTATTTATTTATTTATTATACAGGGTCGCACTATGCAGCTTGGACTCATAGTTAGCCTCCTGTCTCAGTTTCCCTAGTGTTGGAATTACACACGAGGCCCAGTTCTGTGGCCACACTGGGCACTGAACTCATGACCTTGTGCTTGCCAGGCAGGTGCTTAGACTGCCAAGCTATCTCCCCAGCTTCCTCATTTATTGAAGCTCCTGGTTTATCAGTCCAAAGCAGCAACTCATTTCTGTACAATGTCTCTCTTCATTTATTTGGTGACTTCCAAATTAATATGAGAAGATTAGAAAGAAAGAAAACTATTATCTCACTGTGCAGAGGCTTCAGAGGGCTTTTGCTCAGGGAATATACCTCTTTGCATTTCTGTGTGCTCTTACAAGATAATCCCATGCCTACCCGTTACTATAGTTGTAGTACTACTTTAGTTCAAGCATTTTCCTTCTTCGCTCACCAAGTATTATGACTTCTCTGGCTGCTTTATAGTCCCTTGCTTGTGTAGACCTAACATTTATGAGACCTGCCCTTTTTATAACTTGTGTTACCTAATAAAAATGCGGCAGTGACTTACTGTGAAAGATTGAGGGATGTGTCTCCGTGGAAGATATTTTAATGGCACATATATATGGCAGCAGAAACAGACAAGTGTCTCTTCAGAGCAAAGATCATGACATTTGCCTTTTTATTCTCTTACAGCATCTAGTATAATGAAAAGACACATTGCAAGAGGCTAACAAATCTTTAGTGAATTGAGCTGAACAGTCCTAGCAGTGTTCCTGATATGATCTGACAATGAATTTTCTGCCTCTCTTAGAAGCAATAGGCAGCCTGAAGGTAGATTTTAGATGCACAGAGCAATTACTGGGATATTTTAAGGGTTTATGACAAGCAGTGGTGCAGCGTATTTCAAATAATCATAAGCTGGTCAGCAACTCAGCACACTCTTACTTTTTCATTGAAGCAGACATTTGCCAAGCACTGTGCCTAAGATACAGTAATAGCCAAGACACTATTTCTACCTTCAAGAAACTCAGTCTAATGCCCTTTCACTTACATGGACTCATATACATGAAGCTTTCTTTTTCTTTTTTTTTTCTTTGTGTGTTCTTTTTTTATTTTTTTTATTTTATTGAAGTACAGATATCAATCAGACAGTTTCAAGACACCTGAACAAGACAGATTCGATGAATTAATACATTGAAAACTGTTTTCATAATGTTTTGGTATCGTACAAGGTGCATACATGATATTATATTTACAGATATTATTTTAGCAGATGTCTCTTATCAGTAAATTAAGAGTGTAGCTGCTTACTTATCTTATTTTTTATACATGAATTATATCAAAAATTCAATAATTATTTTCCTAGTTGATGACGGTAGTACTAGAAGCCGACATAATATCCTGTCCAACCACCATTAGTGCAGATCTTGCCTCTCATAGAATATGTAGAAGCACAGCGTTATCTATCCCAACTGTACTGTCTATACACACACACCATGAATTTTTCTTTCTACACCCCTTCCTTTGTCTACACCTGTCAAAGGTGGGCACTCCATTGACATTCAACTAACTTAGGTGCTTGAACTCGACACCACAATCCAACACAGTCCAGCATTCCACAACAATAGTGAGTTATTCAAAGAAGTTGTCGACCATATCCATTTAGAGCTCAGCTTAATATTATGGCCCCACAATGGATACTTCATTTTTATACTTTTCTGCTGGATGGTTAAAACCTAGATAGAACAAGACTTACATACCAACACATGAGCTTTATATTTCTTATGTGGTCAGTGAAGTCCTCTCAGGGTTTATCTTGTAGTCTTGTACATTATTCTGTAGATCCTTTGTCTATGTCATTCATGTGGATGAGTCACGGCCAATGCTTGAACAGTTTGCTCTTTGTGAGAGCTTGAGAGAAAGTTTTCTCTTCAGGTGACTCTCCCCAGGAACACTATAGAACTTCAGTCTCTTTCCTCTGTGACTCCATAATCTCCTTGTTCAGAAAATTTGGAGCTCACCTGAGTTTCATGATGTTGCAGTACAGGTTCTCCTATGTCCTGAGTCTTTGCTGACCTTGAAAGGCTAGGGGCAAAATGTTGGCTGGCCTGTGGCTCTTCTATTTCTCCAACTCTGACTTGTGGACTTAGGTTGTTAACCATCCAGAAGAAAAGCTGATTAGTATCCTGCAGCATATGCCATTCACTTTGCCTTATCGGACTGAATTGATTTTAGTTGTTGTACATTTCCTTTTGTATTTCTGCTTTTCGCTTGTTATACTAGGGAGACTATACAATATTTACACATGTGTGACAGGTTTATTTCACTTATGAGTACATGTTCAAGTGGCATCCACTTCAGTATAAATGCTTCTAGCTTATCATTCTTAATAGCTGAGTAATACTCCATTATATAGAAATACCACATCTTTTTCAACCATTCCTCATGTGATGGACATCTTGGTTGTTTCCAAGGTTTTTCTGTCACACGTTGCACTGCTATAAATTAGGTACACATATATCACTATGATAAAATGTTTTCAGATCCTTTGGTAAAATTCCCAGTAGGGTGATAGCCGGCTTAAATGTGATTTCTAGCCCTACTCTTTTGAGGGGTCTCCACACTGACCTCCACAATGGTTGTACCAGTCTACATTCCCACCAGCAGTGGAGAAGTGTTCCCTTTTCCCCACAACCTCTCCAACATTTGTTGTTAGTTGATTTCCTTATGATGGCCATTCTTTCTGGAGTGAGATGGTATCTCAGTGTTGTTTTTATTTGCATTTCACGAATGACTAGCAATGTGGAGCATTTATTCATATATTTATTCTTCTTTAATTTCATCCTCTGAGAAGTTTATGTTCATCTCAGATGCCCATTTCTAAATTGGGTCTTTAAATTTGAGGGCCCTGTTATATCTTAGTTCTTTATATATTCTAGACAGTAGTCCTCTGTCTGATTGCTTATTAGTTAGGATTTTTTCAAAATTTGTGGGTTGTCTTTTCATTCTGTTGACAATTTCTTTTGACATGCAGAAGCTCCTTAAGAAGAGTTGATCCCAGTTGTTGATTCTTTCAAGAGCCTCCCGTGCGAATATATGTTTGTTCATGAACTCTTTACCTACCCCTATGTCTTCAAGAGTTCCTCCTACTTTCTCTTCCAGGAGATTGAGTGTTTCTGTTTTAATGTTTAGATCTTTAATCCATTTTTACTTTAACTTAGTGCATGGTGATAGAGCTGGGTCAAGTTTTAGTTTTCGGCATGTAGAAAGCCATGTTTTCCAGCACCATTTGTTAAAGAGGCTATCTTTCTTCCAATGAGCTTGTGTAGCCCCTTTGTTGAAGATAAGATGGCTGAGTGTTTTCATAGATGCCTCTGCATCTTCTAATCTATTCCACTGATCTTCAGCTCTATTTTGTTGCCAATACCATGTTGATTTTATCACAGTGGCTTTGTAGTATAATTTCAAATCAGGAATTGTGATGCCTCCTGCCTTGTCTTTATTGCCCAATATTGCTTTTGCTGTTAGGAAAACAGAAAGGGAACAAATTAGCACCTTAATGTTGCACCTCCGACAACTAGAAAAAGAAGAGCAAACAAAACCCAGAGCACAAAAATGGGAGGAAATCATAAAGATTAGAGCAGAAATTAACTCAATGGAGATGAAAAAAACAGTTCAAAGAATCCACAAATCAAAAAGTTGGTTCATTGAAAAACTAAATAAAGTTGATAAGCCTCTTGCCAACCTTATCAAAAAGAAAAAGGCAAAAGAAAATTCAAGTACAAGCGATAAGGAATGAAAAGGGTGAAATCACCACAGACCCACTGGAAATTCAGAAGAATATCAATAGTTACTTTGAGAATCTTTATGCTCACAGAATAGAAGACACAGAAGAGATGGACATATTCCTTAAAAGGTACAAATTACCAAAACTGAATCAAGAACATATAACAACTGTCAATAAGGCGATAACAGTCAACGAAATACGAAACGTAATAAAAAGCCTACGGACACAGAAAAATCCAGGTCCTGATGGATTCACAGCTGAATTCTACAAGAAATTTATAGAAGATATAATCCGCACACACCACATACTCTTCTATGAAGTTGAAAAGGAAAAAGTCCTCCCAAAATCGTTTCTGGAGGCAAGTATAATACTGATTCCAAAACCAGGGAAAGACACAACCAAAAAGGAGAACTACAGGCCAATCTCCCTTATGAACATAGATGCAAAAATACTCAACCATCTCCTGGCAAATAGAATACAGCTAATCATCAAGAAGATCATACACCATGACCAGGTAGGATTCATCCCAGGGATGGAAGGATGGTTCAATATTCGAAAATCTATAAATGTAATACACTATATTAATAGACTGAAATCTAAAACCACATGATCATCTCAATTGATGCAGAGGAAGCCTTTGACAAAGTCCAACACTCATTCATGTTCAAGGTCCTACAGAAAATTGGAATAGATGGACTCTATCTTAACTTGATAAAAGCCATCTATGACAACCCAAAAGCTCATATAATTCTAAATGGGGTAAAGCTGAAATGTTTTACTCATAAATCAGGTACAAGACAAGGATGTCCTCTATCACCCCTCCTATTCAATATAGTCTTGGAATCCTTAGCAACAGCCATTAGAAAAGAGGGAGAAATAAAGGGAATAAGAATAGGTAAAGAAGAAGTTAAATTATCACTATTTGCAGACGACATGATACTTTACTTGGAAGATCCCAATAATTCTACCAAGAAACTACTAGAACTGATAGGGAAATTTAGTAGCATAGCAGGATACAAAATCAATACTCAAAAGTCAATAGCATTCCTCTACACAGATAACAAGCACACTGAAAGGGAAACAATAGAAACAATACCTTTTACAATAGCACCGCGGAAAATGAAATACCTTGGGATTCACTTAACCAAGGAAGTCAAAGATCTTTTCACGGAAAATTACAACACGCTAAGAAAAGAGATTATAGAGGATTTCAGAAAATTGATATATTCCATGCTCCTGGATAGGAAGAACCAACATCGTGAAGATGGCCATACTCCCAAAATTGCTGTACAGATTTAATGCAATCCCTATCAAACAGCCACCAACATACCTCCCAGATATAGAGAAATCAATCCTAAAATTTATTTGGAATCACAAACGACCTACATGAAGCTTTCTTGTAACCACTTTTCTGGTCCAGCTGAGTATGTCTTTCACTTCAAAATTTGAAAGCAAATCTTCAGTTATTTTATCTCGAGGCACTTTCTGTCTGAAACTATTGTTCATAAGTTTGTTCCTACTATTTATCTAGAAATTATTTGCTTAGCCAATTTCTCTATTTCCTACACTGATGTGGATGAGTAGAATCCTCAAATAACTTGGCTATCTAAGTAAGTATTTACCCTGCTTCAATATTAATTTTGTTAAAGAATGGGTGGTCACCTAATGTAATATTACTTTGGTTTTTCTCATTTCATATTATTTCTGTTCTCTTTTTCTTTCTTTCTTTTTTTGAAACTGGGGACTGAATGCAGTGCTTATTCTACTGAGCCAGGTCCCCAGCCCCTCAGATTATTTCTAATGCCAAGATATTTGGAAATAAAGCTACCAGAAGCCAAATGTGTATGCCACCCCACATTCATAGATTGAAATCCAAACACTCAATGTGATGGTATTAGGTGGAGAAGTCTTTGGGAGATGATACTGTCACAAGGACACAGTCTCCCTGAATCAGACCTATGTTCTTGCAGCGCTAGTCCACAAGTACGCCCTCACCTGCGCCACTGTGTGAGGAAACAATGAGAAGATGGCCGCCATGAACTTAGAACTAGTCCTTGACTGGGCACTCGTATGCCATGACCTTGATTTTAGACTTCTCAGCCTTCACAGCGTGGGTTATAAATTCCTATGAAAGAGAATGTGTGGCAGTTTTTCTTATTTTAATGCTCAAAACTTTTCTGTAAAGTATTATTTTTTTATTTCTCCTTTTTCACCATTTCCTCAGCTTCTCTTTATTTAACTTATACTAAGCTTCTATTCGTTTGAATTATTTAGCTCCCTTTAACCTTTCTGTTTAGGTTAAAGGGAAATGTTTTTGTACCTGAATAAAACTCATAAGCAATGAGAGAATCATTTTACTAAGGGTCATCTGTAATACAAGAACACAGAGAAGGAAAGACGTGACACAGAATTGATGTAACTAAATGATTTTGGGGAAGATTAATACAAGTATCTGTGTCTCAAATGGTAAAATAAGAAAACAGTTTATATAATTATATTAAATCAAAAATTAAGCTTTTCTATATATACTGTGATTACCACAAGACAAATTCTCTTAATAAATGTCATAAAGAATTATAAAGGCTGGGCATCGTGGCATGTGCCTGCAATCCCAGGTCTTGGGAGGCTCTAAACAGGCACATCACTACAAGTCTGAGTGAGTAGTGGGACCCTGAACACCCTGTAGACCCTTCTCTAAAATAAAAAAAAATAAAATAAAAAGGAATTCAAGTCCCAGGGCTGGGGGGATATCTCAGTAGACTATGCACCTACCTGGCAACTGGCAGGACCTGGATTTGATGCCCTGAAGGCCCCAGAAATGCTGTGCAGCCCCCAAACTGGGTGTGGTGCTGTACACCTGTGATCCCAGTGCTGGGAGGCTGAGATGGGAGGATCACTATGGGTCTGAGCTGTGTAGTGAGACCTGTACTGAACAAATAAATAAGTACATAAATGAATAAAGAATGAATGAATGAATGAATGATTAAAAGAAATTAAGAATTCAAATTACAGAGTTCAAACCAGACATTCTTTAAGAAAAATGCAATTGGAATCTTACATTGCCTATTGAAAAGTTACTTAACAAATAACATCATTAAGGATACTGATGGTCAAATTATATATGTTTTTTAAGTAGGTGTTAGATTTTATCTTAGATTTGCTGCCAATCTCTCCATCCAGCTTCCATATTGTCACTGAATCAATCATTAGATTATCTCTTCCTGGTTGAATTCTTGAGCGTCCCCTAGTTTCTGTGTTGTCAGATATATTTACTACATGTACCTGTCCTCTGGTAATTTTAATATAATTTGTTCACGTCCAGAAAACAGCCAGGTTCAAGGCTCCATGAGCTCAGTTATTTCTCTCTGTGGTCACACTGCCATCCAGTCATCCTAATTTTACAATTCGCCACCAGATATGCATCATTCTCACATATTTGAAAAGTATCTTTTATTTCTTTTTATTTTTGAAAGAATATAAAACAGTTGTCTCAATTTCTCTTCTTGCTGGGACAAACACCCGATACACAAAATGAAGGAAAAAAAGGTTCACTTAGCTCACATGACTGGAAGTTTCACCCCATACCCAAATGGCTCCAAGGCAGAGCAGCACATGCAGAAGGCAGCAGCTCATGGCAGAGGAGGGAAGCAGAACAGCAGGAGCAAATGGGAAGAGTAGCGGCAACAGTGGCTACAGGCGGGCTGGGGAGATGGCTCAGTGGAATAAGTGCTTCCCTGGCAAGCACAAGGACCTGAGTTCAATCCCTGGTTCTGTAAAAAAAGAAAAAAAAAAAGCAATGGCCACAGAGAGCAAGTCTGTTTCTCTTCTGTTACTTTCAGGCTGTCTGCCCCATACTGAGTGTAGCACTCACACCCACAATCCCAGCAGTACTCAGACCCATAATCCCAGCCTTGCATCATGAATTAATCACAAACCTTACTAGTGTGCCTCAATGACTGCATGAGGTTTTGGGGGACATATACACGCAAACCATAACATTCCACCCCTGCACCCCCACAGACTCATGCACATTTCTTTATGCAAAAGACATTTTAGTCCATCTCTAAGAGTTGCCAAAGTCCCAACAGTTTCAGCATTGCTGAAAAGTCCAAGTCCCAAGTCTCCTCCAACATCCAAGGCAAACTCTCAACTGTGAGCCGCTGTACAAATGAAAACTTAAACACTTGAAGCATTCAAAGGCACAAGATAAAAGGTACAGCAGGATACCAAGCATTGGGACCAGCACAAGTCCAAAATCCAGGAGGGCAAACATTAAATCCTGTTGTTCCATGTGGGACATCTGAATAATCTGTGACAAATTGTAAGCTTCATGTGGCTCCACCCCTGTGGCACTCTTGGTGGTCCCTCCCATAGATTCTCTCTTAGACCTGCTCTGCTCCTTCCTTGCAGTTTTCCTTAGATGATCCACAGTCCTGGCTTTTTTAAACTTCTGAGGTTTCTACTGAATAGAGTTCTCTCTCACAACTTTGCACACTGTCCTCTCAGGGGCACACTGCCTGCCTCCCAGGCTTCCTTCTGAAATTGACATTGAAGCCTTCTTAAAGTCAGGACTCTTGCATTCTTCTAGTGCCTAAAACCAGTGCTATATGGATGATGCCAGGTCTTCTGCCAGCTGTAGCAATAGCCAGGCTTTCTTCTCTTTTGCCTGTAGGGACTGAGTGCCTGAATCACTGAGCACTCTGACACTGATTTCCAGGAACAAATTCTCTATGCTGGTGCCATTCTGGAACCTAGTGTGACTACTGCCACCATTCTGGAACACGGTGCTTTATGGCTTTCTCCTCAAGGGAAAGTCCCTCACCCTTGCAATTCTGAGGCTGCAAAAAGTGCAGACCTGCTACCTCCTGTGATGCTCTTGGGCTATTCTTTCCATTCTCTGGTTCCTTCCCAGCAATGGAGATCCTCTCAGTTCTATCTTTGCAGTCCACAGTTTTATTGGAACTTTCTTTGTTGGAGACCCACAACATTTTAAATCATCCTGATGGGCTCTTTGAACTTGAGTATCAACATAAATCTGACTAAAACCCCCAACAACAGGCATGTTACTGCCTCAATATTTGGCTGCTTTGAAATATCTTTTGAAAGATTAATCAGCCCTCCATGCTTAATCTCAGTCTCTGGCAGAGTCACCAGACACAAGCAAAACATAAACTTTGTGCCACACCAAAACATAAATGATCTGCAGTCCAGCAACCAATGCAATCCTTTTTCCTAGCAGAAACTTTCCCAGCCTGGTTTTTACAGGCAGAATTTCTATCAGTATGCTGGTCTTCTGAGCTCTGACCAGAATCTCCTGTACAAAACAGTGGAAGCTGTTACAAACCTTCTCTTGTAGGTGGCATCTCCAGATCTTTCCTATCTCTTCCCATAAACTATTCCCAAAAGCTCATAATCCACATGATCAGGTTTAGCCATAGCAATGACCACACTTCTCTGGTATAGAATTCTGTCTTACTCTTCTCTCATTGCTGGGACAAATACTGGACACCCAAAAATAGAAGAATGTTGGGAGCCGAGCCAAGATGGTGCCCGCTCCTTGCTCCCCCGCCCATCGTGTCTGCAAAGATGGCGCCCATATCCGGCTTCCTGGTTCTTGTTGCTGTACCAACCTCTCCCTTATTTAGAATAAGCCCGCCATTGCTGTAAGATCTACCAATAGTAATCGGCCACATGTATAATTATGATTGGTTTGTGAAATCTATATAGCTTGCTGTATCACGAGATCCGCCATGCTTGC
>PVKA01009076.1:0-69950 GCA_004027165.1 Ctenomys sociabilis
TAACCTTTGCCAGGGTGGAATAAGACTACTATCATGAAAACTCCATTCTTTGGGCCAGGGAAATAGCTCAGTGGTGTAAGTGCCTGCCTGGCAAGCACGAGATCCTGAGTTCAGTCTCTGGAACCACAAGGAAAGAAAGAAAGAAAAAAAAGAGAGAGAGAGAGAGAGAGAGAGAGAGAGAGAGAGAGAGAGAGAGAGAGAGAGAGAGAGAGAGAGAGAGAGAGAAAGAGAGAAAGAAAGAAAGAAAGAAAGAAAGAAAGAAAGAAAGAAAGAAAGAAAGAAAGAAAGAAAGAAAGAAAGAAAGAAAGAAAGAAAGAAAGAGAAAAGGAGGAGGAGGAAGGAAGGAAGGAAGGAAGGAAGGAAGGAAGGAAGGAAGGAAGGAAGGAAACAGAGAGAGGGAGAAAGAAGTAAATAAAATTCCATTCTTTAACTTCATAATGCAACATTCCCTTCATTCTCCTACTTCTCATATCCCAAGTTCTCACAGCCCTAATCTTCCGTATCGAATTCAGCACCATGCTCTGCCTGTGGTACACTTTTCCTGTGCGTCTTTTTATTGGAAGGCCACTCGTTCTGAAGACCTAGCACCCCTGTGCCTCCAGCGTATGCACCCATAGAGCTGAGTCTGTGTCCCTCACCTTCGTAGGCCTCCATTACCAACGGCTTCATGGGTGATTCTGCCCTTCCGTGGACAAATTTCCCTTCTCTTCCCTTTCTTCTCTTCTTGTACCATCTTCTCCATCTTTGCTTCTCTTCTTTTCCATCAACTAAACTTCTGTCATGCTGTACATTGTAGGTGCCAGCCATGGAAGCGGCCTGTCTGGGGTGCATCTGCTGCACCTTCCCTTCTTTGTAGCCTCAGGGCTTAACATCAGTTCCCTGTTCTCTCTTATGAACTGCGCACTTCCCTGATTTTCTCTCCTCTAATCTTCCCTATGAAGAAGGGAAGATTACTAAAGCTTACTCTTTCTAAAGAAATGGCTGTACCCTTTCCATGTTCAAAACCATGCAAAGACAATGCCCTCCGCTTTCTGACCTCAGCCTGTTCTGTCTACTGTGCCTCTTATGCCAGGTACCCAGAGATGCTGTTCTCTGAATTATTCTTCCTGTCCAGCATGAGTTTCTGTTTACACACTGGTCAGGAAGGTAGGGTCTCAGGAACCAGCAGTATCAGCAGCCCCTGAGAATTTGTTACAAATGCAAATACTTGGGCCAACCTCAGACCTGCTCATTCAGAACCCCTGACAGAAGGCCCAGTGACCTTTGCTATAAACAGCTTTTCAGGAGTTTCTGATGAACTCAACACTTCATCAAAGCATGGAATAGTTTTCCCATTTTCTTCTACAATTTTTCTCCATAATTCAAAGAATTCTTCAAATAGTTCCCCTTCTGAGGTCATCTAGTGCTCTATACTGTTCCAATAGCTCTCTTTGGTATCTTTATTGTGTCTTCCTAGAAGTCTTAGTGTAGTTTTCAGTTATGTGCATATGTTTGCTCTCTGCTCATAGATTTTAAGTTCAAGTGCAGAAAGAGAGTGTGTGTGTTTGCTTTATGCCTTGTTCTAGCATTTTCTCTTATGTGTGCCATTTAAAATAGAATTTAAGGCAGTGAATAAAACTGTCCTAAAAAGTGAGTGGTGCCGGGCATAGTGGCGCATGCCTGTAATCCCAGCACTCGGGAGGCTGAGGCAGGAGGATTGTTGTGAGTTCGAGACCAGCCTGAGCTACAAAGTGAGCTTAAGGCCAGCCTGAACTGCATAGTGAGACCCTGTCTCAAAAAAAAAAAAAAAAAGTGAGTGAATATAATTTATCAGGATCTGGGAAGTCATCAGGAGAAATAAAATATTGCTTTAAATGAAGCAGAATGATTTTACTCCTCTAATAATATAAGTCTGTTCTTTTTAATCCATTGTAGGAGACTGTTAGAATGTTTTGGCTCTCTAATGTCTTAGAAAAAAATCTTTTTGACCATGCAACTGTGTCACAGAGACAAAGAAGTTATGTTGCCAGAATATGCCTTCTTTTGTGTGAAGTCCATAGCTACAGTTGCTTTTTGCATGACTGGCATAATTGGTTTTATTCAAACAGCATTTGGAGTCAAAGACAAAAGTCCTCTCAGGAATGTCTGAAATGTAAGTATTGAAACCCAGAGAGCTAAATGAATTCAATCAATCACCCTCCATCCATGATTTGAACTCATTCCATTTTGTGCTATTAATATTATTGAATCACATATAAAGTACTACTATTACAAGATCGAGAAACAATGGCAAAGTATTTAGTATAGAATAATACATGCCCAATTTTCTCAAGCCCAGAGCAGATCCAAGAGAAAGAGCAAAAGAGAACAGAGTCTCATTACATGCCACAGACAATGACAGTCAAATCAGTTTCCAAGTGGCCATAAAACGCTACATTTGAATTTGGGCTCAAGTGGGCCATCACAGTAGTAATTATTTCACTCTCCAAAGCTGATCAAAAAGGATATAAGGTGATGATTTCTAATTGGAAAAGGCATAAAGTGTGTATGCTATACCAGGCACTTCAAAAATAGCTCTTCAGTTCTTAAAACCCTTCTAGCATCTAGCAAGGGAAGTGCAGAAGAAAGGGAGATGAAGGCATTTGTCTGAGTAGCTACAGACTGCTGAAGAAGCTCATCCAGAGTTCAGCCTAGACAGCGCTGGGTCCCTTTCAAAGGTTAACTGTGCTCAGCACTCTATGCTTGCAATCCTTCTGAGCACTTCGCTGTGTGGGGAGCAGCCCAGAGGCTCAGAACACCTCAAGCCAGCACCAGCCACCCTTGTCAGCAGCTAGCAGCTTGGAGTCCATGCAAGGACCTTTGGCTCTCCCACTTTTGCCCACTCCCAGTATGTCACATAGATAGAGAGTTGAGCTGTGTGTCAACCTGTCTACATTCTTACAGGTTATGGGGTCCCATTTCTTACTGCTTCAGTAAGAGGTCTTGGCTTTGAAGCATCCTGAACTTAGCCAGACATTCCTCCCCTACCCTTGCTGCAAATCCTCTGAACTCAGCACTCCATGGAACAGTAGAGTATTCAGAAAATAAGTCTCATACATCAATAAAAATTGGATAGCACTTATATGTGATGATCAAAGCACACAGTGTTTACATTTTTCAGAATTTATTAGAGTAAAAGGCCTTGCTATTAATGTTCCCGTCCCCTTAAGCACACTTAGCCCATCATCGGCTGCCTTGATGCTCTGAGTTGATTCCAGATGTTTGGTTTTCAAGGTCATTTTGACATTTCAGAGCAACTGGAAGCCATGCCCTTCCAGACCTGGTGAGTAGAGGGACGAGGACACATGCAGTTGGTCTTGATGAGCCTGCCCTTCTGCACTGGACAGTGGCAGTCACTATTTTTTCATCACACCTCTTACAGACACTCATGAGAAAGGATTTCCAGAGCTGCTTCCAAAGTGGCAAAACTGCTAGGATAAGTATGTGAGGCACAGTAATAGCAATCTGTCTTTTCTTATGGTTATTTTAAGATTTAAGCAGTCACTCTGTTTTTCCATTGCATCTAGTGTAGGATTGTGACAGCCTGCAGACCTCTAGAAGATGTCATTGCACATATTTTGAATAATTATGCGATGGAATACGGAGGTTTGATCTGTTGTAGAATAGAAATGTAGCTAGTGTCAAATGAAAGCAAAACTAGTTGCAATTTTGAGTCTTTTTAAAAGGATCTGATTGCTGTCATTTCTGCCACGATTTAATACCAGAAAATTATCTCTTACAGGCTACTAGTTATTAAAATAGGAGGTATTTTTATAAATCATACCTGCATTATACCTTTTCACTAGTAATAGCTGTAAATTCAATCCTTAGCATGATTAAAACCCACACACCAGTATCCCCCCAACAGAATGATTGTCCTTAAAACACACAGTTATAGGACATATATTTTCAGAACTGTGAATTTGTTTGCATGATAGCTGCAATTACAGTTCTGCAGTTTTTAATCTAGCAATCAGTTGACAAGCTGAGCAATTACCACTCTGCTTAACTATTTCTATGATGACATCTTTTTTCAAAGCAGCTGTTGTGGTTAAAAACACAAAGATTCTTTTTTTTTTTTCTTTCCATGCTACAGTATTTTGGCCAACAAATCTCTGTTTCCCAAAACATAAGAGGCTGATTCTGAAAAAATGATGCTGCAACATGTGTGTGCTTTTATAGATTTTGCAGTGTTTATTTATCTTGTTGAGAAGGGATTTTTTTTCCTGTGCCTCACAGAGTCCTTAGCATAGAGTGGGTAGACAAGCAGTTCATGATTGGATGATTAACTTAATATTATTTAGATCATTTAATCAGATCTTTCTAAAAAGGATTTGTTGTGTATGTGATAGCAACTGGAAAAGAACAGACAGAATGTTTATTAATTCTATTTATCTTTTTTCCCAATAAACTGATGACATTGGAGAAGTTGTTTAGAGAACTTCAAACCAAGAGGGAAGCTAGTATGCAACAAAGAGTTTGATTCTCCATGTTATTCATTGTGTCAACCAAAAGATCTAAGGAACTGAGAAGGACTGGATGGGCAGTGGATGAGCACGTACTGATGAACTGAACTGATTTCCAATAGTTCTGGGGACTGTTGAGGTTAATTCCACACGACAGGTGTAATCATGGTATACTGCAGGCGTGCACTAACACATTTTTTAAAATAAGCATATAGGACCTTAGAGAGGAAAGGAATTCTCAACAAAAATTCTCCAACTAGGAGCCCCACCCCCAGCCTTCTTCGTGAATTTGTGCTTCTGCCCCCTCTTACCTTTATGTCTTAAACTTTATAGTACCTGGTACCTTTCCCCCCACAGCCTAGTGGTACACTTAATGGCTAAGATCATATTTTATTGTTTTGTTTATTCATTTACTTATTTTTATATATTTTGTGCAAGGTCTCACTATGCAGCTTAGACTTGTGATCCTCCTGTTTCCAGCCTCCCCAGTGCTGGAACTGCAGGCATGCACCACCATGCCAGGACTCGGTGGCCAGCTCAGCACGCCCAGGGGCAGGGCCGGTGAGGCATGTAGTGCTAAGGATCAAGCCCCAGTCCTTGTGCTGGCCTAAGCAGGTGCTTAGTCTGCTGAGCTATCTTGCCAGCCGTAGATCATATTTTAATAATCTCCACGTTTAATGTGTGTATCCACTACCAAAATGTGGTTGCCCAGGGAAGTTTGTAGAACTTGATTTGGGGAGGGTCCATGTATTTCATACTCCCACCTCAGCCTTGGTTATTTTAAGCAGATGCACAATAGATTAATAAAATCTTCAAATATTGGACTTTCCATTTACAAGGCAGAACTATTTCCATAATTTTAATTAAATGGTTTGTTCTGGCTTTATACATCAAACTAGGTTGGAGACAAGGATAACAATGTAGAACTTTTCAATGTTTATGGAAAATTTTTCTTATGTTATCAAATATATCTCAAAGTAGAGTTCACCATGAAGTCCTGACCCACCTAATGAGCCAGTATATTCATGACAGTAGTTAATTTTCCCATGATATCTTTATGTTAAAAATATTTTTGTCACCCACATAGTTCCAAATATGACATTAATGTGATTTGTTGCAAATCACATGTACAGAAGCCAGATTTTGGAAAGCTAATTGCCACACTATAGAAGAGCATGCAGCATTCCCTTAAATTGTATTCAGCATTCTCTTAAATTTATTCTTAAATTTGGGCACATTTAGAAGTATCAATTCCTTTTTTTTTTTTTTTTTTTGTATTTTTTTTAAGGAAAGGGTCTACAGGGTGTTCAGGGTCTCATTACTAGATCGGATTCATAGTGATCCTTTTGTTTTCAGCCTCCCAAGTGCTGGGATTACAGATGTGTGCCACGCCCAGTCTCAACTGCCATCTCAGCATGTTCCATGGGTGGGGCCACCACAGCAGGCCCAGGGATTGAACCCCCAGCCCCTGTGCCTGCTTGCAGGCACCTTAGTCCACTGAATTATTTGACCAGCCCTCAATCTCAATTTTTAAAACTGGTGGACAGAAAATTTTTTGTAACATTTCAGGAGCACTATCCATCAAGACATGTTAAAAGTGATTTTCATTCACTTCTTTTCCAGCAATTTCACTAATAAAAGCATAACTTAACAAGCTTATCACATAGGTGCCAAAAGATTTGATACAGAAATTAATGCAATTAGAATAAATGAAATATTAAATAGCAGAAACCTGATCATAATACATAAGTATAGTGGGAAAATGACATTACGTTGGTTCAGTCAAATGCAAGGAAGTTATTTTAAATGAGATTGAACGAGTTTCATGAAATACCATCAAGGTTGAACAATTCATGTTATAAAACTAGGCTGATACCCTAATTTTATAAAATAGTGCTTCTAGAGAGAGGAAAAATTATATACATCAGTATTGTTACCACCTATCTAAGTGATAAAATCATGTTAATTTTCATGGCTTATTTTTAGCTATGTTTTCCATATTTTACTGTAAGAATACACTGCCTTAGTAATAGGGAAAACAAAAGCTTGTGTCAGCATTTGCATAGATACTTTTAGTGTGTCACGAGAGGACCAGCACCTCTGGTGCCAGACCGACATATGCTGCACTCCTGAGGCTCCTGCAAGCCTCTTCTCCTAGTCCCAGCCCTCCCAGAGTGGCCCAGGAGAAATTCAGTCACTTGGCACAAGGCCCTCAGCAGCCACTCCATCCCACCAAGCTGGCATGGGAGAGAGAACCCATGTGCCAAGTAGTAGCAACAACAACAAATGAAACAATAAAAAAGACAGAATTACATTCCCAGAAATTTAGATTTAAATGCCTCTTTGCATTCTATTCTTTCTCTGACAGTGTTTTGTTTCTCTGTTTATAAAAACTTCATTCCCAGGGAATATTATGTCTATTAATAAAATGACAGGTATATTCCTTGAGGAAAAAATTATGCTTTAAATGAACTATAAAATCCAATTTTTTCCTACAAAATCGAGAAAGACTACAGTTTAGAACTTAACCTCCATCCCCCAAAAATAGTAGCAAAAATTGTCTGTGGGTAGGAAACTAATGATTCTTTTCTTTTATTGTGGCTATTGTGTAAGAGAATACTTTTTATAGCAATTGTCATTATAAGGTATTAAACATCAAGTCCTCACACTTAAAAGGAAAGTGTCCATACCTTAATGCTAGAGGTGAAAATATGGAATTAATGAAGTAAATTTACTGAAAACCTATACTTAGAAAACCTTGCCTGCATTGTTAGGTTGGTCACTGTTGAGAGGTCCTTCAGGGGCTGGGGTAGAGCTCAGTACTGAGCACCTGCTTCACAGGCTAGGGGCCTAGGTTCAATCTCAGTACAGAAGTTTTTCTTATAAAAAGCTTTTAGGCCTTGTTCCCATTCTGTTTCATGGGAAATGGAACAGAACTACTGAAATGACACCCATATGATTTAAAAATTAAATATCTCCTGCAGATTCTTTCTCTCTCTGAAAGGTGTACAAATTTTAACATCTAAGTATTTTTTGACTCGTTTTCCCCACTGATAATACACAAAGGAACTAAAATTACTCTTTGTTTCCTGCCAATTTACTCTTCTTGCTGTATCTGTATTTTTTCTCCCCTGAAGTAGTTCACATTGTCTTTCTGGAAACCAGACCCACCACTCCATCCCTGGTGATAATAAAAACACTCTCAATGAATTGCAGTTAGATAGAATGTGTGTGGTGCTCCTTTGGATGCAAGGCAAAGAGCACTGGGTTCTTGCAGTGGATGGATGTTGCCGTCAGACTTCGCAAGGGAATAGATTTGATACAGGACATATAATTTATAGGATAATTTTATAATATTCACCCCAAAATTAAAATGTAGAAGAGTGCAAGAGACCTCTTCACGTACAAGTGACCCAGAGAATCCAGGGTAGATCCTGGATATCACCGTGATGTCTTGCGTGAGTCCAGCTGGAGGCCCAGAGCCCAGTACAATGGCTCATGCCTGTTCAAATCAGGGACAGCACAAAGGTCAGTGGTGGGAACTAGAAAGTCTGCACCTGTGGAGTGAAAGATCTGTGCCAGCAGGCTGAGGGATCTGTACAGCATCCAGGAAGTGATGCTCTGGGTAAGGACCACAGTCCCCTGCAAAACAACCCCAGTCATTGTCAGCAACAGCCAGGACCTGAGCCCCTCTCACAAAGAGACCAGCTGAGTTCCTATCAGGAAAACCACTGACAAGCTTCTCCAGGAGAATTAACAGTACCTCATCTTCCACTTCAGTTCTCCTTTTATGCTGTTGGCAACCATCCTCTGCTGGGCCTCCCACACCCAGCACTACGCTGACTCAGTTCAGCTGCGGTCACAAGTTGACCATTAGTTAATTCATCACAATGGGTTTCCAGCAAAGATGCCTGAGAGCCACAGCTGCCGCAGACCAGAAGGTCTGTTTCCTCTGTCTTGGGTGACAAAGGCTTGGCTTCCCAGGATCTCTCTGCGGTAACCCAGTAGCCCATACCATGAAGCACCTGCTCAGAGCTCAGCAATGATACCCTGCTTCTCTCACCAAATGCATCTGTTTCCTCCAAGGCCAACAGTTTCCTCCTTGCTGCCCCTCCTCTGCCTGGGCTTCTTCTTGTTTCATTTTCTCTCTGAGCATCTGTATTCCCATACTGTTGCACTGCATGTCATCAGACTGCTTAAGAAAAAGCATGTTTGGCTGACCAGTCACTCTGCAGCTCCAGGGAGACATCCCCAGGGAACGGTCATTCTCTCTGACCCCCACAAGGTACTCCTGGCTCTGTGACAGCACCCATCCACACTCTTCTGAAATGTTTCTCGGAGTGGTTGGGGATTCAGCAGCTGCTCTGAAAACAACTTTCCCAGCAAGTCCTTTACAAGATTGACTTCCTAGATTGTTTTTGAGCTTTCTACTGGCTGGGATTTTGTATGATCAGGGAGATAGCACATTTGCTTGTTTCATTGTCAGTCAGAGATTACAAAGGGAATTTCAGAAATCAAAAGAGGAAGGAACTATAATAGATTAAAGACAATGTTGGAAAATGTGCTGGATTACACTTTGCCTGGGCCACATAAACATTAAAAATAAATAAAATTCATCTCAGATGTCCATTTCTGGATTGGGTCTTTACATTTTGGGGCCCTAATGTTTTTTAATTCTTTATAAATTCTAGAGAGCAGACCTTTGCTGAGTGTATATTAGTTGACATTTATTCCAAGTTTATGGGTTGTCTTTTCACTTTGTTGGTAATTTCTTTTGATATGCAAAAACTTCTCAATAAGAGGAGTTCCCAGTTGTTAATTCTTTCAAGTATTACTTGTGCAATTTGATTTTTGTTTGTGAACTCTTTGCCTACCCCTAAATCTTCAAGAGTTTCTCCTACTTTCTCTTCCAGGAGATTTAGTGTTTCTGTTTTAATGTTAGATCTTTAATCCATTTTGACTTTAGCTTAGTGCATGGTGATAGATCTGGGTCAAGTTTTAGTTTTTGCCATGTAGAGAGCCAGATTTTCCAGCACTATTTGTTAAAGAGGCTATCTTTCTTCCAGTATGCATATTTGGACCCTTTGTGGAAGATAAGGTAGCTGAGTGCATTTGTAGTGACCTCTGCATCTTCTAATCTATTCAGTTGATCCTCAGGTCTGCTTTTTGCCAATACCATCCTGATTTTATCACAGTAACTTTGTAGTATAATTTTAAGTCAGGAACTGTAATGCCTCCTGCCTTGACTTTGTTGGCCAGGATTGCCTTTGCTATTCTAGGTCTTTTCTGGTTCCAAATAAATTTTAGGAATGATTTCTCTAGGTCTGTGAAGAATAAATAAATAAATAAAATTGAGTTTTAAAGAAATCTGAGAAGGCTGCCCAAATAGCTCAGTTAATTAAAGTACCTGCAAACAGGTGCAGGGCCTGGGGGCTTGATCCCTGGGCCTGCCTTGCAGGTTCTACCCCTGGGGTATGCTGAGATGGTGATTGAGGCTGGGCGTGGTGGCACAGGGTATGATCCCAGCTCTTGGGAGGCTGTAAACAGGCAGATCACAAGTCCAATCTAGTAATGAGACCCTTTAGACCCTTCCCTAAAATACAATAAAAAAGGGAAAAAGAAATCTAAGATTTCTTTAAAAAACATTTCATAAAATGCATCCCTAATTATGTGAGGCAAAAGTAGCAAATACAGTTTAATTATTGAAAATAACTTGTGGGCTCAATAATTTGACTTTTGAAAGCATCCTTGTTTTCTCACTGGGATTGCTCCATACCTAGACAGCATGGTTGTGTAAGGCTATCTGCAGATAACAGCGCTGGACTAGGTAAGATTGGTGTGCATGTCGCACTGGACTTCTGTTTGCCATCCTCAGTTTAGAAGCGGATGGCGTGGCTTCTTTCTTACTTCCTGGTTCTTCTCCAGCCTGGGGCCCTCAGGTAAGCACGCACCGTGCCGTGCTGCCTTCTCTTCCTGATACACTGCCTCACCACTGTCACATGCTCTCGAGCATCCCTGACCTGGGTCGGTGACTAGTTACTTTTCTTCTTGTTAAGACAAAATGTCCAATGTCCAAAGTTAGGGAGGAAAGGTTTATTTAGCTCACAATTTGGAGAGACTTTAGTTCATAATAAGCTAGGTCAAAGGCAGTGTATAATAGCAGAGGGACAACAGTTCATGGGGGCAGAAGACAGCAAAAGCAGCAAGAGAGAGACAAGCCTCCTTCTGTCCCTTATATTGTATGCAGGTTACTCACCCTGAGGCAGGTATAGCACTCAGATCCTTACTCCCAGCACTGGACTATGAATCAATCACAAACTGTGGAAGCCTTCTTCTGTAACTGCATGGGCCTTTAAAGGGACACTAGATGCAAACCATGACAGTCTGTCCCCTCAGATGCTGTACTGGTCAGCTTCCCATTGATGGTACACGCTACCTAGCACCCACAATTTTTTATGAGCAGAATATATTTATTGAGAGAAAGAAAAGCTCCTGTCTGAGAGAGGGACAGGATTGGGGTCCTAAGTGGTTGGTTCCTCAGGAAGCAACCACAATTTAAGGCAGGAGAAGTTTGTTTTGGTTCAGAGATTCCCAGGTTTGTTTCAATACAAAACTGGCTGGTTTATTTCAAGGCAGAAGTGGCGTGGTGAAAGGAGGTGGCAAAGGGAAATTGCTCAGCTCATGAGGGCTGGGACACAGAAGAGGTTGGAAAGAGCCACAGCCAGCGATGCCCCCTCCAAAGTGACTCCCCCAGGACCTACCTCCTCCTGTCGGTCCTACACCCTAACAATGCATCCAGCTGTGAACACACCAATGGGTTAACCCACTGATGACTACAGCATCCCATGATCCAGGTGCCTTCCCAAAGCCTCATCTCTGGATATATGAAACGTTTAGGAGTACATTTTAGATTTCAACCAGAACAGGTGTTATCACTGAAATAGCTCAGGTCTGCTTAGCACATGCTTTCCAAAGATGAGCACTGCAGTTTATTGTTTTCTTTATGGCACCATGACTGCTAGCAGAGGACTTACAGCAGAGGGCCACTGAGCTCATCCAGATGAATCAGAGAATGCTACAGCTACAAAGAACCATGTAGGTCCATGGCCCTTTGCCTTTCCTGAGAGAAAGGTGATCAGTAAGGTATGTAGGAAAAGGAAAAGCAAGCGCTAGTTTTTTCTTACTTGGATAAAATGTATGCAACACAAAATGAACCATTCGAATGTGTTTAACTCAGTGACATTTAGTATTGTACTTCTAGTTAATTCTGAATTATTTTTGTCATCTTCCAAATCAAACACATGTTCATTAAGTGATCAATTCCTATTGTTCCCACTCCTCGGTCCTTCCAATTACCAATCTGCTTTTTACACCTGTGCATTTACCTACCCCAAATTTAATGTAAACAGAATCACAGATCTACACACCCTTTTATGTCTAGTATCTATCACTTAGCATAATGTTTTTGAAGTTCATAACAGTATAGCACATGTTAAAACTTCATCCCTTTTTCAATTTAAATGCTAACATTTTACTGACAAAATACTAGGCATAGTGATCTTTTACATGTATAATCTCCTGGAATCCTTGCCATGGTCCTAAGATATAGATATTTTTATCCCTATTTTAAATGCCTGAAAAACTACCTAAGTTTTGAAAAGGTGAAGTGAATTTTTTTAAATCACAAACATACACTAACAGAAAGGAAGTAACATGTCTAACCAGTTGATAAGACAACTGAATTATCCCACCATGTCTAAGACCCAAATTTGTCCCCTTGATTGCAGAATTCTTTATTACACCAAGTTGTATCCCTTGTAAAAGCTCACAAATATCTGTTCCTCAAGATATCTGTTCCTCCTCCAGGCTCTTTGTCTATACCCTTCTATGTTAGTCACTTTTCCATCTTTGTGACAAAATGTCAGAGAATAACTTAAAAGATGGAAGACTAACTTTGACTCATGGTTCCAAAGGTTCAGTCCATGGTTGTCTGGCTCCACAGTTACTATGCCTGTGGTGAGACAAATGCCATGGCAGAAGTTCACAGCAAAGCTAAACTGCCCATCTTGTGGCAGAAGATGAGGAGAACGCCAAAGGAGAGAGAGAGAGAGAGAGAGAGAGAGAGAGAGAGAGAGAGAGAGAGAGAACCAGCACCTAAAACTTCCACTGCCTTCTAGAAGCCAATTAATGCTACCAGCCAGTCACTGGATGAGTCCATTGCTGAGGTTAGAGCCTTCATGACCCGTCACTCCCCATCTCTGAATGCTGCTCGTTGGGCACCAAGCCTTCAGAGTACTAGCCTGTGCAAGCTGCTTCACATCCAAACCAGAAGAGACCTGCACCTCACAGCGGACCGTACTGACACAATGGTGACGCAGGCTCCACGCCTCCTGGGGGCGCACACCACTTTCTCATGAGTTCCCTTGGTGGAAATGACACACATTAGGTTTCAAAACCAATACTGAAAACACAACAAAAACTTGTGTTGCACTTCAGTTGAGTGTAATTGGAAGCCATCAAAGGAAAGCCGAAAAGCAATTTCTCCCCATCACCTGGCACTCGTCAGAAAAAAAGGCCTCTCCACACTGTTCCGATGGGCGAGGGGAGGGATGCTCTGAATACGTCTGAGCATTGCTGAGGCAGCAACAGCAGAGGTGGATTTTAATCATTAATTCAATAAGCCAATTTATTTCTTTAATTGGCTGTGAAGCTTTGTCAACTTGAAGAGAGCAAGACAATTAAATTTTAAAAGTTTTGAAAAACTTCATTGAGTTTAGGTATTAAGGATGCCGGAGAGATAGAAAATAGACAGGGTGCCCAAATCATTTATTGTGTAAGTGTTTAAATATTTACAAATTGCATTTAAGTGAAAGGCATTTTCATTTGGGTATAGGTGTGTGGTCCCTATTTATGCTGGGAGGTTGATTTCAAACACAACTGGAAGGGCACTAGCAGCCCTGTTACAGTGAAAGTCTTCATTCTTAACCCCAAGCCCATGACCCAACTTCAAGGAGTCAATTACAAGGATGTTACTTCGTGCCTTTTTCTAGAATGGCTGTGATAAGGCTTGCAAGATTCTCGTGTCATGATAACACTGTCGTACAGTATTCTTTCCAGGCTTCTGAGTCATCAGCAAGTGGCAGTGTGAGGGTTAAGGACATTGACTTCCTCTGCAATTTAAGGAGGTGCATGTAGTGTGTGTGAAAGGAATCCTGACAGAATAAAGTCCCTGGCTCACTGGCCCCTCAAGGAGCTCAAGTCCTTCCAGGGACTATAGCCTGGGCAAGGTTATTCTACAGCCCCCATCAGTCATTCTCTTTACTAAACTTTTAATCCAAACTAAACAACTGGAATAGAGACTACAGGAAAACCTGTGAGTAGCTAGATGAAGCATGATGCTAAACGAGGTACAGAAAGAGGAAACTATCAGAGCCTTGTGGATTCCAAGATGTTCTTGGACCAGAAATATCAGCAGCTGCTGAGAACTGATCAGCAGCAGATTCTCAGGCCCCACCCAGACCCACAGCATCAGCATCTGATTCCCAGGAGATTCACACACACACACACACACACACACACACACACACACACACACACACACACACATTCAGGAGTTCAGGGTGGCAGATCTATGACAGCCCATTTCCCCTGGACTTCTGTCCCCTGTGGGAAGCCCCAGCTCCACCCAAATCCTAGCTCCTTGGTGCCAGATGAGATGGGTATTGTCCTCTTGTATCACTTAAGGAAGCAGCAATTCCCAGTCCACATTTCACATTGTGTCACCTGTGACCCTTCTGAACCCTGGTTCCTTTCTGGAATATAAACTCCTCTGACTGAATGATCTTCACGGTGCTGTGGTAAAGAGGGGGGATCACATCAGGAGTCTCCACTTACCTTCTACCTGAGTCTTATATCAGAGTCACTGCCTCCCTAACACCTCTGTTTCCTCTCCTTCATAATCACTGACTCTCGAATGCCTTTTCCTCTCATCTCTGCAGAGGTGTACCCAGCACTAAGCGAAGATGCTTAGGAAAAGTGCTTTGTACCAGGTAGAAAGGGCATGCTGCAAAACCACCTTTTCCATTACATTCAGTCCCTCATATTCATGGGGGATATGTCCAAGATCTCAGTGAATGCCTGAAAACACAGATAGGACTGACCCCTACACAGATAGTACCATGTCTATCACACCAATGATAGCTTCATTCATAAATTATCCACCATTAGAGATTAACAATAAAGCTTATACTAAGAGCAATTACTACAATATATTTTGTAACAGTTATGTAAGTATGACCTCTTCTCTTCCAAAATGTATTACTGTACTTTCACTTACATGGAGCACTTTGTGCTCCTGCTCAGGATGTACGGACTGCCAACATCACTACTGTTGTGTTTTGTGACCTTCGCTAGATGAAATAAAGTTTTCTTCAACACAGGGGCTTCTGGGCTGTCAATCTGATCGCTGAGATGCTTCTGAATGACTGACAGGTAGATACCATGTGCGCTGCGGTTGCATTGGACAAAGGGATGATTCCCACACTAACCAGGCCAGAGGGGATGCTGTGAGATTTCACCATTCTACCTAGAGTGGTCCATAATTTAAAACATATGGATTGTTTATTTCTGGACATTTCTATTTGACATCTTCAAACAACACTTGACCTAAGATACTGAAATTACAGAAAGTGAGCCGTGGATAAGGACACCGAATTGGCAACTAAGCAAAGCTACCCTTGTCCCTGAGTAGCTGTTGACTAGTTTCTTATGAATGGGAGTAAGTCCACCCCCTCTCGGTTTCCCAGCCTAAGAACTGAGATTCTTGCCACAGTGTTCTCTGCAAACATTTTGTTTTTGTCATATGAAAGATTGCCTCTCAGAGGGAACTATTTCCCTTGAGATGTTCTACAGATGATTAAAATACATAAAACACTACACTGCACAATTAGTCCAGGACTTGGAGGGCATCCCCTGAGATTAATAAATTTTCATTGTTCCATTTCCTGGACATTAATCCCCCTCCATTAGTGGCTCTGATGTGCTGAAACTGTTTTCTATGACCTAGAGCCCAAATCCTTGCTCCTCTGTGAGACATCCTCCATTTACTCTGCCTCAAAACCCAACACAGCCATGTGAATTGAGCACAGTTGCAGACTCTTTGGCAACAAAGCGAAATTATTAATTTTAAGCTTTGGTACTTGGGTTTATCTGTCCTTGTGCCAACTGCCATTTTAATGATGCAGTCTCCAGTGTAGACAATGAAAAGTCATTCTGAAGAAGTTTGTTCTAATTGCTTTGCTTTGAATTACAAGTCAGTCTAAAAGCATCCCCTTGTAGATAGCAGGACTATTACACTTTGTAGCTTTAGAAATGTATTATTTTTAAATACTGCTTTTTACTTCCAGAGCACCTCAGGGATCCTCCTAAAAACTAGAGAAATACAAGGAATGATTTTGATAATCCTCGTCATTTTTTCATTTCATTCCTGGGCCCACTGTTCCCCACCCCCACCTGGCTACACAGTCCAGAGTTCCTTCTGCTTGAGAGCTTCATGCTTTGAAATTTTTGCGCTTACACCTCTCTTCCTAGACCTATCTGCTTTGATCATTTCTTCTGAAGCCAGACCACTCCTGTGAAATAACTGACACAGTAATCTACTCCTGAGCGTAGTGAGTGCTCCCAAAGCTATCCATACTTCCTCATGCTTTAGAGATGGAACAGCAAGAAAGTAATTGTCCTCCTATTTCCCCGACTAGAGATTGACAGGTATGTGAGAGAAGAGGGGAGTGAAGTAGTAACAGCTATTTGCCGCTTTCCCTTCTCCCACATTAAGTGATTTGTAAAAGCTCAACTAAGATCCAAATAAGAGACTTTCCCATTGGGCTTAACGCAAAGAAAGCATCCACTTGTCTCCTTAATGTACCTGAAGATACCTGATACCTTCAAAAGCAGCCTGAGCCACTAACTCTTATGAGAGATCTTTTATCAGACGCATTCTTTTTGAGTTTCAAAGACTGGATGTCCTCTCTTGAACACTTTATCTCTCGCTTCATCACAAGTTCTCTCTAAGGTAAATTCTGCCGTTCCCTCTAGTCCTCTAGACTTAGATAATTAAACTCTGAGGGTGTCTGTCTTGAGTTTCATGTCAGAGGGAGATAAAGCCTGATTAGGTTCACTCCCCACAGGGAAAAAATCATTGCTCTGAGACACTGTGCTTTTTGTTCCTGAGGACCTTGCCTTATATTACATCATAGCTGGTAGACATTTCCCCCTGGACCATTGTCCAGTAAAATCCTATTTCACAACCATAAGACTTTTCAGAAGTGATGAATCTCACCTGCATAAATGCCACATCCTAGGAAAGTGATTTCAAATATTTTCTTTTGTCTTTATCCTATTAGCAAGCAAGTGAATCTATTGACAAGTGTCAAATGATGAATCCTATTTTGTGAAAAGGATAAAAAAAATCAGGACAGTTTTATATTGGAGCAGAAGATGCCATAAAATAAGAATATAGCTTAGCTAAACCATGAATGTCTCCGCTGAGGTTAGCCAGGAAGAAATAAAAACACAACTATGCCTACCAGAAGAACACTTGCAATTTGTAAAGTAGAGGGAGGAAATCAGAAATCGGTGTGTGTGCACATGTGTGTGTATGTGTGTGTTTGTGTGTGTTGGGATGTGTATGCACATGTCTGTCTTTACATGTGCATGTGAGTTTGCCTGTGTACACATTCACGCAATGACAATTTTTATGGAGCTAATGATTTCTTGGATTGACAAGGAGGCAGGACTGGGTTATACTTTCATAATGGAATAGAAATGGTGTCTATGCATAGACCCTTGCTACATTAGGTATTGTACAGTGAGTAGGAGAACACGTTCTTTTACAAAATGACCTTAACCAAGGAAGCAGTGATCAAGGGAAAAACTATAAGGCAGGTAAAATTATCATCACATCTTATGTTCCCCTATTCTGCAGTTTCTCTTCCCATATTTACCCCTTCCTACCTATCTCAAGGAGTGCTCCCTGGTGATCAAATGAAATTATACCTGAAAAAAATGATTTGAAGATGTTTGGAAACCTATATAGAGCTGAAATAATAGTTATCACGGTTACTGTGGGCTTCAGAAAGACCAGGCTTGTAATGATACCAAGCAGCAAGGAACTCCGATGTTTCACTGTTCTGAGATCAACATAAATAATCTAATTTTGGCGAGGAAACAATGAACCATTTCTAGAGATCAGTGCCTTCAGCTGGCAACTCAGTAAGTCTCCACATTGTCATTATTCTTGGGTTCACAAGGTGCCAGAACTTTCTATTATTTGGAAGCTGATTGTCTAAGATAGCGCTGCTGCCTCAATGCAGCAGCCAACGTCTTCAACAGGCACTTTGTAAACTAGCAATGCTTAATTCATGCATGAGAGTGAAAGGAAAAACTGAGAATCGAAATACTGAAGGAAAGAGAGTAGCCCATATCATATAAATACGCATCCCTTGGTATCTTCACAATCTCTGCATCACGTGTGCTCTGTGTTCATGTCTTCATAGTTGATCATTTAAAAAATATTTTTAGTAATTCTTCAGGGAGGGAAAGCAGAAATTAAATATTTACTTATTTATTTGGTTCAGGGTCTTGCTACACAGCTTGGACTCCAGCACTGGGATTACAGGCATGTGCCACCATGCCCCAGTTCTCGGCCCGTGCAGTGCAGCTGGGTTTCAGGGCCCAGGTGACATTCAATACTTGGCATCAAACTCTGATGCTTGTACTTGCCAGGCAGGCCCTTAGACCACTAAGCTATCTCCCCAGGCTGGAATTTTAATATTTTCCTTCCCTCCCTTCTCCATTGCTAGTCTTTTCTCTCTCTCGTCCTCTCTTCCCTTGGCGTATCTGCTCCTTCCAAACAGCTACATTCCTGGGAGCATCACACACTTGCAGCTTCTGCTTTGGCAAGAGAAACTATGCAGTAATTCAGAATCATAGAGCTAAGCATTAACAGTAAACATGTAACATAAAAGTTAAATTCTGTACATTTTTTCAAACTTAAAAAGATTTCCAGTGTACCACTTATTATCAAAACTGGACACTACAATGCTAGAATGTAGGAATGTTTGTACAAATTCTTTATAAACAGCTGTCATCATCATTATCAAAACTCAAGCCAAAAAAGGACAAGAATATGTAAAATACACAAAAAGAAATTTTATCTGCTACTGAGAGATGGTAATGATGCTTCCATTTGGTTTGTCCTTCTTACCTTTCTAAATCACTCTTGAATTTTTTATTTTAGTTTTTTTAACTTTTTGGTACATTTTAGATATTCATCACAGTTGCATATCATAGGGCCTGGACATGGCAGAGCTGGACCCTTCTCCTTTCCCCCAAGCTGCTCACCTCTCTTGAACCCCTTCCTCTCCTGGTCTACAAAATCTTTTTCAATTTATTGTCACTTTTCTTTCTGTTCCTCCTCCCCTCCCTTGTTCCCCTTCCTATTTTGACATTTTCTTGCCATTTTGCAATATCTGTTAGACCCTTTGGTCCTTATTTACACTTTCACTTTCTCACAGGAGAGAAACGATGCAATATTTGAACATGTGTACCCAATTTGTCCCACTTAATAGTATGGTCTCAAGGTACATCCACTACCTAGAAAGGCCTCAGGTTTATCCCTTCATATAGCACAGTAGAACTCCATTGTACAAAAATACCACATCTTCTTCAGCCATTCATCTGCCCATGAGCATTTGAGCTGTTTCCATAATTAAACTGCTATAAATTGTGCTGCTACAAACATTGGTTTCTCTATATTGCTATGTTATGATGTTTTTCTTTTGCAGAGATACAAAAGAGAGGAATAGTTGGTCAAATGGAGCTTCTAGCTTCAGTTCTGAGGAATCGCCACACTGATTTTCACAGTGGTTATTGCAGTCCACACACCCACCAACAATAGAAAGGGGTTCTTTCGTCCCCCCAGTCCTTCCAGCATTTGTCAGTGGATAATTTCTTGATAATAGCCATTCTTTCTGCAGTGAAATGAAATCTCAATACTGCGTTAATTTGGTTTTTTTCTGTTCTGTTTTGTTTTTTCTGTATTTTTTTTTTGGTGTTTATTATCCACTTTTAAATATTTTCTTTATTTTAAAGAGTATAAACAAATAAAGGAACAAAGTGATACACAGCAATACATATGGCACGAAATTTTAAAACATGAACAGAAAGTTAATAATGGTTGTTATACTACTTATTTTTATCATCTAATCTGTTGCTCAAATTAATATATATAGATATGCAAGATTGGTCAAAGAAACATTAGCATATACTTTAAACAAACTTTAACAACCTAAGATCACAAGTCAGAGCCGGAGAAATACAAGAGCCACAAGGCCAGCCAACTTTTTCTGTATTTTAGGGAAGGGTCTATAGGGTGTTCAGGGTCTCACTACTAGACGGGAGTCATAGAGATCCTCCTGTTTCCAGTCTCCCAAGTGCTGGGATTCCAGGAGTGCACCACCGCACCCAGTCTCAATCACCATCTCAGAGTGCGCAGAGGGTGCAGCTGGCACTGCAGACCTACGGATACAACCCCGGCCCCTGCACCTGCTTGCAGGTACTTTAATCTACTGAACTATTTGTCCAGACCATTACTGCTTTAATTCACATGACTCAAATGAACAGTGGCAAACATTTTTTTCATAGATTTATTTGCCATTTATACTTCTTTGTCTAAGAACACTCTACTCATTTCAGATGCCCATTTCTAGATTGGGACTTTAAATTTGAAGGTTCTCTTTTGGGGGGTTCTTTATATATTGTAGGTAGTAGTTCTTTGTCTCAAGAACAGCTGCCTAAGGGGCTGGGGAGATAGCTCAGTGGAATAAGTGCTTACCTGGCAATCGGAAGGGCCTGAGTTCAGTCCCTGGTTCCACCAAAAAAAAAAAAAAAAAGAAAAGAACAGCTGCCAAAAAATTTTTCCCACACTCTGGGTTCTCTCTTTACTCTATTAATGATTTCTTTTGCTGTATAAAAGCTCTTTAATAAGATAAGATCCAATTTGTTGATTTTTTCTATTATTTACTATGCAACTAGGGTTTTATTAATAATGCCTTTGCATATACCTATGTCTGCAACAGTCTCATATTCTCTGTCTCCCAGAAGATTTGGGATTCCCGTTCTGCTATTTAGGTCTTTGATCCATTTCAATTTTAGTTTTGTGTCTGGTGGGAAGTATGGGTCTAGTTTTAACTTTGGCATGTGGAAAACCAGTTTATCTCACAACAGTTATTGCAGAGGCTCTTTTTTTCCAATGAAAAAAAGTGGCCCTTTTGTCAAGGATAAAGTGGCTGAGTGTGTTCGGAGTTGTTTCTGTATCTTCTAAGTTCTTCGTTGATCCTCAGCTCTATTTTGTGCCACTACCATGTGGTTTTTATAATGGTAGCTTTGTGGTATAATTTCAAGTTGGCTTGTGATGCCTTAGGAATCAATTTAATGAAGGAAATAAAAGACCTTTACACGGAAAATTACAGTACTCGAAAAAAAGGGGATATCCAAGAAGATTTCAGAAAATGGAAGGATATGTCTTGTTCTTTGGTAGAAAGAACCAGTATGGTAAGAAATGCCCATACTTCCAAAATTACTATCCAGATTTAATGCATTCCCAATCAAAATTCCAACAGCATACCTCACCGAATTAAAGACAGAAATCCTAAAATTCATTTGGGTCCAGAAAAGACCTAGAAAAACACAAAAGCAATTCTGAGAATCAAATATTTTTAATTAGAAACCCTGGCAGAGAGAACTTGGATTTTCAGGAAAGATTTATAGTTTATAAGCATTTTTATACTTTTAACACTCCATTTTTCTGAGGTCTGCCAATGTGGTTATTCAGGTGGTTTTGTCTTGGACACTAGGAGAGAACATGAGAATAAGAAATTGAGCATCAGTGGATGTGGCTCAGATCCTCAACCACAAACCAAAACCCCAAGGGCCTTTTTCTTACTGATAGCATTCTGGAACACCATCCACCCTGGAGCCGATCACAGAATATTTTAATGGCTATTAAAATGGAAATGGAAATGAGTCGCTGGATATTTAAAAAAAAAAAAAAAACTTACTTTGCTTACTATGGGCCAGGATATTGGGTTAAATATTTTATAGATGTTTTGATCCTCTTCGAAAACATCCCCAGATATTATTAACTCCTTTAATTTAGAAATATGGATAGAGGTGACGCAAGTTGTCAAAGCTCACACAAGTGCCACAGTCACAAGCTAGTGGATATAGGTGACAGATTTTGCCATGTCTTTGTAAATATTGGTCAATGTGCTGAAAATTCCTTGAAAGGAAAATTTGGGAGAAAATCATTTTAAGTGTAATCCCCAAAGTGAGACATAGTTCTAATAAAAGCCCTCTGGACCTCAAACTAAATAAGAGAAAATTTAAGAAAATCTTAAACAGTCTGGTGTGCAACCTGTGTGTTTACAGAAGGCAGTGCACTGCTGTCTGGAACAAGTCTGAGAAAGAAGATAGACAAGAGCTCGGCTGCTTACCCCAGTGTGGAGTTCTGTGTGTTGGAAGTTGCTAGCCTCCTCTTGAGTGTAAGCCAAAGATGTGTGTTCACAGTGGAGCGGATATGAACAGAAAGAAGAAGAAAGCCTGGTGCAGGAAGAGGTTAATAATATTTGGACTTTTCAGGGCTAGGGATGTAGCTTTGTGGCAGAACATTTGCCTGGAATGCATGAGGCTCTGATATCTAGCACCATGGAAAAATTTAAAAATCTATTTATAAAAGCACCTCACCATAGAGAGCCTTCCAGAAGAACAATGAGACCCCAGCAGGAAGAAACTGTCTGACCACGTGCTTCTGAAACCCGGGGACCTAAAGAGCAGCACAGGAGCCAGCCTGTCAACCTAGTCAGAGAACTACAAGGCAGACACTGAGGGAATGGTGTTTGGGGGACAGGCAGGAGTCTTGAGTGGTCTCTTGATCATCCAATAATCCTTCCATAGGAGACAGTGGTCAATAAAACTCTGCTATAGTCAGCAGATGCCACAGTAAGCTCACCGTAGTTCAAAGCCACTGTGCTATATCTTGCTCCTTATCCCTTTCGTGTCCCTGTTTTCCCAAGCTTTGAAGGAGCCCAGGCATCTAGCAGTGGATGGCTAGAGGTAGAGGGAGGGTTCAAGTCAGAAAGAAAAGAGGCAGATGCATGGTTGATTCCCACTCTCAGAGTAAGCTTCCAGCCTGCAGCAGGTCTCACCAACAAATTCACCTTCAGATATGATTCAGCAGGTGAATAATAAGCCTAATATTGAATTGAGATTCTTTCAAGGTCTAAAAACAGAAAAAGATTTTTTTTTGTTTTGTTTTATTATCTCAGAAAGCATTCACTAGAAAAATGAGTGGTGAGAAAATAACTATGCCTTTTGAATTTATTCTTTAAATCCCTTTTTAACAATAACATTTGAGTCAGAGATATGAGAGGCTAAGAAATAACAGCAAATGCACTTTGTGGTGATTAGCTAATCGGTGTGCTGAGCGGTGTTGTGGTATTGGGCATCCTGGCATCCCATCAGACAAAGGCAGTGGGACAGCAAGGCAAAGCTGATGGCCTGACGCTGCAAGCATCACCCAACAGGCAGTTCTGCGGTCAGCCACTCACCCCAGTACCATGGGCAGCTTACACTCCCTGTGCTTAGAGGTTTATATCTGTGAAACTGGAATATGGTCATATTAGTATAAGATTTCAGGAGGGAAATAAATAACTTACTGCCTTTAAACTGCTTAGAAGAATGAAAGACACATGGGAAAGATTTTGTTGTTGTAAACTTAATGAAAATCAACATAGTGAATCCAAGAAATTAATTTAAAATAATCTATTCATTTGCACTAAGTGAACAGTGTACTTAAGAAAACACACATAAGCAATGGCCCAGTGGTTTTGAAACCAGTAAGACTCATAGAAGGTTTGGGGCCACGTCAATGTTAAGTGTGGTCCAGACTTGCCTTGTTATTCTTTGCATAGCAAGTCTATTTCTGGGCTTGGACAGACCTGTCTTGGTTTTACTCTCAACTACAGATCCCTATGGAATGTGAAAGTTCTGGAAGTACATGACCCACTTTTGTGTTCAGAATAGTGTTATATTGCATTACATTAACTGATTTTCATATGACCCTTTGTCAGTTGGAGCTTCACGTTTTTCTCTGTTTTGATTCTCTCTGTGGTTTGGTCTGTTTTTATGAAAGGGAAAAAGTCATTTGCTGCCATGTAAGAAGTTCTCCCTTAGTGTTCATTCATTACAGTCAGTCTTTCCTGTTTTGTAAACAAATGTAAGCTCTAAGTCATTAGCTATCGGGATCACTTGTTGCTTCATTGGGCCGTGACAATCATGTTGACTAAATGCACTTCTGAGCTATCTTTTTGGTTATTCTCTTTTCCAAGAGATGGAAAATTCCATTGCTTGCCTGATGTCCCTGAGGAGATTGTATATCTGCAAATGCCAAGAAAGAAGGAAGCCTCAGAAATACTTACTTTCAACCTACCGCCCTGAAAGAAGACTGAGGGGTGGAATTTAAAACATTGATAAGAATCTATATAGGTATAGCAAATTTATAAATATGCAATATTTATAAGGTGTGGTAACTGGGAATAAGACAGATAGCTTCTGTTTCTAATGCATGTGTCATCTTCTCTAAGCCATTTGATAACAGAATCTATTGGTAGAGTGCACCCTGCAGCTCCAGAAGGCTGGACATTAATGCGGTTCTGACAGCGTGAGCTTCCATTTAGCATACATTGTGAAGGCAAAAGTTTCTTAACCTGGACTTGCGCACAGGCTCCTTCCCGAAGGTCACTGAGACCTCACACAGGTGACCTATATTGTGTTGGCTTGGGTCTCCACATCTGTGACTCAGTGGAAGGGGGAAAAAATGGCATATCCAAAGTGCTTGGAATGGTGAAAGACATGTTGATGGCACTTAATAAATCTCAACCATCATCGTTTATTTTATTCCTCTGGTTTTATTTTTGGACTTACACTTAGGTGTATATTTCATTGAATTATTGGGAAATGCACAGCCCAAGGGACAGAATAAATTTATACATAAGATCTAAGACCCTATATATTTTAACAACATATGGAAACTCACATGCTACAACTGACAAATATCACTTTCCTTTCTTTCTTTCTTTCTTTCTTTCTTTTTCTTTTTTTTTTGGTGGCACTAGAAATTGAATGCAGGGCCTTTGCACTAAGCTACATCCACAACCCCCACACCTCAAATTTTGGAGGCCGGGCTTCTTCGGGAAGTAGGCAAATTATTCAGGCTAGACTCACACTTGAGAGCCTCCTGCCTCGGTTTCCCAGAGTACATACATGGCAGGCTTGTGCCAAAAGCACCAGTTTTACTATTACCGTCTTTATAAGTGGTTTGTAGAAGCCGCACCCACAGAAGCCCACCTCCTGCCTTCCACTTCCTCCCCACGACTGGCTGCTTCTTGCTGCCTTGTTTCCAGAATTTGCTTATTATCTGTTTATTTGCGTGTTCAACTTTAGTACTCTCATCTGTATCTCATTAGGGAGTTCAAGTCTCTCAAACTCATCTTTACTCTGGATGACTGCTCTGAACAAAGAAATAAGCAGTAAAAATAATGAAAAGGAAGGAGTAGACTTTTGGCCCGCCGCGTGGGCCCCGGCCTTGGGGCGCGCTAATCCAGCCATGGAGACTGGGAGTGCGGGTGCGTGCCTGTAATCCCAGCGTTGGGGAGGCTATAAACAGGACGATTACTACAAGTCCGATCTACATAGTGAGACCCTGTAGATCCTGTACTAAATACATTAAAAGGGGGGGGGAGACATTTTAAAGAGAAACATTTCACCAACTCTGTCTGCTTTGCTTAGATTCAAGCTTTGCTTGAATTTTAATCAAGGGTTCTGATAGGCCGGGAGTATTTCTCAGTATGGTTCCACACATTCACATAGGTTATAAGAGGGCTCAGTTTTGAGAATGAAACTAGTTTTTCCCCACTGTAGCTCAAGAGATATAAATTCATTGACTGACTCAGAATTAAGAAAGCCAATGGCGCATACATTTATTACAAGATTTCCGTTTATGGGTTCAACATTCTCTCTGGAAAGGGAATGAGCATTGGAGGAGAAGACATGCTGCTCAGTGAGATACCATGAAATCAAAGCTGTGCTCTCCACTCTTCAAGAGGGTGGGGCAGAAAAGAGGAGAAACAGAAGGAGGAGGAGGAGGAGGAAGAGGACAATAACACAATAAGGAGAGAAGGTGGCAGAAGGGAAAGGGAACAAGGAGAGAGCAGATAAAGGAAGGGGAAAGGAAAAAAGTATTAAATCATGATCAAATCCAGCCAGGGGCTAAATATATGCTTCATATTTATAATATGTATATACCATGACATAATGTGTACATCAGGACTCAAACTCTTCTTTGAGTTTCATTACTTAGCCAGACAAATAAATTCTTGATCAATTTGGTAACAGACAATTCCCGATGGTTTCTCCACCTCTCCTTGTAGGGCAGGTGGCTTGGGTCTGTGGGATAAGCGCCTCTGGAGAGACCATCTGCAGCCAGTTTGCCTCCTACTGTTTCAACTTTCTGCCACTCCAGGAGAAAACATTTAGGAATTCAAATGATCATGACATTGTCATAGAATATCCTTGAATCTTGTCTAATTTGTTCCTTAAATGCGTAATTTATAAACTTTATTACTTTAAAATAATAATAACTATCATCATTATCATTTGAAATCTTTAACTTACTCTACTGGAGAACTTGTAGGTTTTCAGAATTCACAGTCTTCATAAATCAATATAAAGAGAAATAATGACCAAGATTAAGGACCATTAATCTTGATGTACTGATCAAACAAGCATTTCTCTTAGGACTCCTCATATGCATACTTTGTGTTGTGAACTTTCACTCCCTCATAGTGAAAATACCAAGAAGTTTTACTGGACTAATTATTTTAATAGTCTTAAAAATAAGCTGTTAATAACATTCAAATAGGCACTAAGCAAGGCAGTTCTGTAGGATATTTATTCCTTTGCTTATTGTTCCTAAATATGTCTGTACATAACGCAGATTTTCAAAACAATATAGGTTTTTTAGACAAACTGACATTTTTGAAATTATGTTAGGTAAAAATCCTGGAGTTTTCTTGAAATAACTTGCCCGGTTTTTCACTTAATCACCTTAGGATTCTTGCAATAGCTGCACTAAGTTCATAGCATAAGTGTAAATGCAAACTCAATTGTATTAAATGTAGGGGACTTGTTTAAAAATTTGGAAAATAAAATGAGAAAATGACAGAAGTTTTATAGACTCCTTTCCCAGAACAATGCAAAGGAGATTTTTATGTTGTTCCAGGAAGGTTGTAGACCTCTTAGGAGCTACAAAAGACCCTCTTATTCAAAGATGCTATTCATTCTAACTTAAATAACTTAGCTCTGACTACACTCAGATGTGTAAATAGAAATGAAAGCCTGCATATGGAACTCCTAGATCCTGAACTGAATTTGAAACAAAATCACTGTCTATGTCAAGAGAAGGTCTTTTTTCGTTCATAGAAAAGCAACACAAATCCCACATAAATGCATTCCCAGTTTACTCAGATTGGCACAACCTGATGTTTAGAACTGAGATATTCTCAGAGCTGCCAAAACTTAATATTTTCATGAGAGCAAAATCCAGCTTCAAGCACTCTGCCCTCTATGAGAATACTGGCTTGTGGCAAGCACACAGATAATATAAGAGCTGACATGGATCTAATGTAGCCTCCTTTCCAACCACATCAGATGCAAATGGAAAAAGGACCAGAAGAGCTTCATTTCCTGTCTGGAGTGAAAGGGAAGGAGGTCTGCAGCATGTAGACTATTAGCAGCTATTATGATTTGTTATTTGGGCCTTTTTATATTCATTAGCTATGTTGGTTTCCAGGAAAGGTTCAATGTCCCTCTTTTCCAATAGAAATCTTAATTTGGTATGTGATTGCCAGGTTAATCAGAGCTAGAATTATCTCTACAAAGAAATAGCCATGGGCTTTGATTACCTACCAAACTTTAACCAATCCCAGTTGGCTGAGTAGGTTGGCAGGAGAGTTGTCATTCTGTGATTTTGCTGCATATGATGCCAGTGCATCAAAAGGATTTATTTATAGACAAGTATGAAATTCTCAGCTTAAAGTGGAACATTATGCTTCTCTATTCTCCAACTAATTAGGAATTGTCACCATTTTTTGCAATTACCTACTTAAATAGTATCGATTCTTGTACAGTACATTTTCTATAGCATCTTTATATGTATCCAATACAAAAAATATTACATGTGAGAACTTAGACATTAAAGATAATTTATATATTATACAAAGATGTACAATTATGTGGATGTGTTCTTTTTCTAAGAAAATAACTGAGAAATACAGAATCAAGGGTACTGCATGGTGAATTTCTATTCTTTTTCATTCCTTTTATTTGTAATAATTGGTCCCATATTATTACTTTAAGTCTGCATTTGAAAACTTTTCAAAGTACAATAGCTTTGCAAAAAGAAAAGTCAATATATGAAAACTTAGCTTTCGTGTGTCTAGATAAGATCTGATTATGGTTGATTCACATTTCCCACTGTTATATTATCTCTATTTTCCATGTTTTTTTTTTCTGTAATAAAGCTGTATTGCTCTTGCAATGAGCAGAAGAACCAACAAAAGAAATTTCAGTGGGGAAAGAAATAACACTGTTGTAAAGGATACAGACTTTTTTAAAAAGCAATTTTAGAATAAATTGCTTTTTTATTTTACAGCAAGACATGCATGGCAGCTCTTGACCAAGGTGCATTATTATATGGGTGAAGAGACGCAGCATTGGCATTGAGGGCATATGCGTGAGATTTCTCCAAAGAAAGGTGAGGGAAAGGCCAGAGCTTACATGCTAAAGCAAAAGCCTGTTTTAGAAGCAGAAAAGACTGTGTTTGGCTGTTGCTCAGCCTCAAGCAACTCACAGGAGGTTTAGCAGAAGGGTAGCTCAGTACCAAATGGTTGCCTTAAGTAGTAACCTAAGGTGTGTAGTACTCGACTTAGGAAATAATGGGAATTCATTTCAAAGAATTCAGTAGGTGGATAGTACTGTGCTTTAGAAAAATTGATCTGCACACCTGGGCTTAGGGTACAGTGTCTTAGTAGGGTGGATTTAAAGGACAGATTCTTTAAAGTAGTCCAAATGAGATCTGGAATTGGGCTACTGTTCTAAGAGTGGTGAGTGTAACACATAAAAGATGGTAAGGAGGAAATAAAGATGCCTTTGCCTTACATTATCTAAAGCACTCAAGTTATGTAATTCACACCTGGATGAAGTCTTATAACTAAAAATGCACTAACTCCAACCAAGTTTGATAGCCGCTGGGAGCATTTCCCAAAATCATACACTGTTCTTTGTCTTGGTAGATGCCTCTTAAGATAAAACTCAAGGATCTTTGAGAGAGAAAGAATCTGTGGAAAATGCAGTGATCTTCTTTAATCCCTGATTTGTGGAATCCACATATTTAAAGCTTGCATCAATCGCCTTGATGTTGAACATGTTAATAACAATGATTAATGATCCAGGCTTGGCGGTGCATATCTTAATCCCACAGCACTTTGGGAAGCTGGGGCAGAAAGATCACATAATTGAGCACAGCCTGGGAGAGTTAACAATTTATTGTTATTATTTATTATTTATAATAAATTATTAATATTATTTATTTTTGTCTCTAAAAATAAAAATATAAAAACATAAAGACAAAGAGATGTAGTTCAATATGAACTACCTGGGTTCAATTCCCAGAGCAGCAAAAATAAAAAGCTAAATAGAGGCAGAGAAAAAGGAAGAGTAGAGGATGGGACACTTTCAAAAGTGTGAAAGTCTAGATCCCTAGTTTTTCAGCATCTTGTACCACACCCTCCTGGCAGAAGGCTCACTGTTCACTCATTATTCATATAATTCAACTCACTCAGTTGAATTACATGAATTTTGTGCACGGTCTCACTATGCAGCTCAGACTCACAGTGATCCTCCTGATTTCTGCCTCCCTATTGCTGAGATTACAGGCACGCGCCACCACGCGCAGACTCCATCGCTGGCTCAGCGGGCCTGGGGGCGGAGCCAGCGCAGCATGCGGGGCCAGAGATCGAACCCTGGCCCCTGTGCTTACCTAAGCAAGTGCTTAGTCCTCTGAGCTATACCACTGGGCCTTGCTTTTATTTCTTTGTTTTGTCTTGTTTAGAATTCTGCCAAAAAAGAAATTAAAATTGAAATGTTCTTTTTATATTTTCTTACCCAAAATCAATTGCCCAGAACATAGTAAATGCTCCACAAATATACACTGTGTAATTACATAAATGAACAAATAAATAAACACTGACACTGTAGTGTACTTAAACTTTGAGACTGCTTGAGTATAGAATTTGATGGTCTATGTAGACAGACTATAAAGTCTGTGAGATTATAGAAGTATCCTGGTGGCTAGACAAGGAAAATAAGCTAGAAAAGCAGCCTTCACTCAAACTTCAGAGGAGAGTTTATTGTAGTTTTGAAAATCAGTGACCTAAGATCAAGGGGTGGATCTTTAAAACTGAAAGCAACTCCATCTACCATCTTAGCTAAGAAGCTGACATAAGACAGTGTGGATCAGAGGGTGACTTCCTCATTTCCGTTCATTTGCAAGATCACACACCCCACAGGTGTGGCTCCCTTGGAGGAGTTTCCTGCCTCTCAGGAGATGCTAGACAGTCTTCAGGTGCCCGGTCACCATCCTTGACAGGCCCAGCAGGAATGGCAGGGATGATAGGATAGCACCACCTGCGGCCACCAGTGCTCACACCATAGTGACATCAGCTCCTCTTGGCTACGCAGAGACATGGGGAGAGCCAGGGTGGTGGTGGAGGGTCAGAAATGACACTCAGCAATAAGGCTTTGGGCTTCTAATGGCACCTGCCATTTTTAACGAGTGCCTAAAATAGCTTCTGAATCACTTAGTCTGAAGGGAGAAAGGGGTCTTATTCCATTAAATCTGAAAGCCTTTCTCATTTTATAGAGGAGGAAACAAAATACAAAATTTTACAAGGAGGAAACCTCAAAAATATTAATGAGAAACCAGACCAGGGCAAAGAACAGCTCTACCAGAACCATGGGCTCTCTTCTGGGTTGAAGCAGTTTGAAATGAACTAAAGATCTGAAGTTAGAATTCAAATTGTGGGACCTATAGCCAACCTGGATACCTGTACACACTTAGTTTTAGATAAAGAGTCTCCTTCTAGGCCAACACATTGGTCACATTCCAGCACAGAAATAAAGAAAGCTAGTCATGAGCTGGGGTGTAGCCCAGTGCTAGAGAACTTGTCTAACATCCAAGGAGTCCTGGATTCCATTTCTAGCACCACCATGAAGGGAAGCATGGAAGAAGGGAGGGAGGGGGGGAAGGAAGAAAGGAGGAAGGAAGGAAGGAAGGAAGGAAGGAAGGAAGGAAGAAAAGAAGCTACTCATTGTCTAGTTATAGTCTTAGAATTACAAGCACTAAAACATTTTATGGCCATAGTGTCTCTCAAACAGGCAAGGTCCATTTCTCCTCAACAGGAAGCACTTCTGAGCTCTTTCTATTTGGCGTTGATAATTAGGATGCAAATAAAGTCTTCAGGGAGTCAAGAACTTCTCAGAGGAACGCTAACGAACTCTCAAAGCAAGCAAAATTGAAATGCTTTTATTAAATTTGGTGCAATGTTTCAGATTTCGTTTATGCTATTGCTCATTTAAAAGTTCTCTGCTTCAAGAAACAATTTGACTACAGAGGTCTAAACTTATTTGGAAGAAACAAATCTCTCCATCTTTTCTTCCTCTTGTGTTGCCATATACGCCGAAATACCAGTAACAGACGCACAGGGATGTGGAGAGATATTCTAAATGTGAGCACACCTCTCCATCTGAGCTGAGACATTTGACTTCTTTTCCATTGTATTCAATCAGTACTTTAGAACCTGTGAGATGCAGGTAGGCTCTGCATTCTCACCTTTAACCAACCTTGGATTGAAAATAGTTGAGGGAGCTATTACCGAACACATACAGATGTTTTCTTGTCTTTGTTCCCTAAACAATACTGTAAAACAGTGACTTACATAGCACTTACATTGTGTTAGATATGATAAATAATCGAGAAGATTTAAGGTATCCAAGAGGATGTCCATCACTTTTATGCAAATAGTGCCCCATCCTATTTTTATAAGGAATTTGAGCTCTGTGAATGTTTGGTATCCATGCAAATCCTTGATCTAATCTCCCACTAACACAGAGGACACTAAAGTAGACTTTCTGAGATTTTCTTTAAGTAACCTGCAACTTCAGAGTATCAACCAATTATGAATGAGCTTGCACAGGGCAAGGAAGACAGAATGCAAGGAGATCCAAGCTGGGCTCACCAGCCAGCCTCTTGTGTGTCCTTGAGGAAGCTTCTTTACTTACCAAGCTCACATCTTCTCATTTACCAAAGTGATCTCTCAACTCCAGGCTACCCCTAGAATGCTACGACACAGAGCATCGATGCATATGCAGTTCATTCCTTGCTTCCTCCCCTCCTGCCTCTGTACAGCATGCTTGGTCATTTGCTTCTACCCTCACATCAGCACAGAGCAAGAAAAGTCCCAGCTCAGCACTTCCGTGCCAGCCACTCTCTCCATGCGAATGCTCTTTGCCAATTACCATGTCTCTGCATTCTTCTTGTACCTCTGGGTCTCACTGGGGGGCGGGGGGTCTCCTCCCAGAGATGTTCCTGAACCCCACCCTGAGTGTATGCTCTGATTGTGCCTTGGTCGGATCATCCTATTTGAGTTCCATGACAGTACTTATTATCTGAAACCATTTTGGTTCTTTTACATTTTTATTTGTAGCAGCTTGCAATGCATAGTGATTATATTCAGCTTGTAGGATTGAGTGTACACATACTTCAGTTTGATCACTTTTACTCTCCCTGAACCCTCCACTTTCCCCTCTCCTTTTCCAGATCTCTTCCGCATCTCTAGACAATCCATCTCCCTGTTTCTTAACATTATTCACTGGCTTGAACATTATGTATGTATTGGGGTTCTCATATTAGACAGACCATGTAGCAGTTAACCTCCTGTATCTGGCATTTTTCACCTAGTCTTACAGCCTCTGAGTCTATTCATCTTCCTAAAAATGATTTTAATTTATCTTTCCTCATGGCTGACCAGTACTTCCTCAGGTAAATATTATCTTTATCCATCCATCTGCTGGTGGGCATGTAGGCCACCCCTGCAATTTAGCCCTTGTGAGTCACACTGCTGGAAACATGAGTCTGCATGGATTATTGCAACATGACAGCTTTCACATTATTTGTGTGCTTTGTCATTGCTTTTTTCCAGCAGTGCCCCACAAATATTTGATGAGACTTTGTTTAGTCTTTCCATGCATGGCTCCCTAGAACAGTACCTGGTAAACAGTAGGTGCTTCATAACTCTTTTTCAAACAATTCTACAAGACAATTAAAATATGCTCCCCTTGGCTGAAATAATTCAGTTTCATCAACTCTGAGGCCAGGTGGGCAGGGTAGACCCAGAGACAGTAGGAGAAAGGCCTCAAGCTTGCTGTCTGGGAGGTGCAGCTTCTGAAGCCTGGCTCTCTGCATTGAAATTTCTGCAAATTAAGCGGAGTTCAGTGGGATTAAATCAATGAAATCAAGAGGTATTTGGATTGCATTCAGATGCGCCCCCTCATGCCTCCTGAAGTCACAAGGCTTTTTCAGAGCTGGCTGGATCTAGGGTGTGTGATGGCTGCCAGCATGAAGGGTGTGATTACTAATTAGCTCGCTGATGGGTTTGGCACTGGCCCTAATCCAGGCAAACTAGATAGAGTATGAGAGGGGCAACAAGAAGCTCTTCTTCATGCCGCTCGTTGATGGCCTTGCCGCCTTCTACCTCCCATGAATGGTTTCTCCTCTGTGATACATGTCTGTTGTGCCACCTTGGAGCCAACTGAATATGAACAGAAATCTCTATGAACAGTAAGCCAAAGTAAACCTTCCCTCCCTTAACTTTGGGTAGCAGGGATTTTGACTCAGTGATGAGAAACATAGCTAAGATGAGATGATTACATAAGAAGTTAAAACAGAGGTTTCAAGGTATCTTTACATAAATTTCTTTAGACTACACACAGCTATGTGCAAAAGAAAAGACTAAGGATAAGATTCCTAAGGGTGTAGTATAAATGGGTGTCCATGTAATACAACAATGCATAGCAAAATAAATGTGAGTAATAGAAGAAAAACATACCAGCATAATAGTTTGCTTTTCTTTTAGGGATGTGGTAGTCAGGAGCAGGAGATAATGAAATTATGAAAATAAATCCTAGTATGTCCTTCCCAATAAATGTTTCTCATCCTATAGGCTTCAGAATGACATATAACAGATTTTTCTTGAATAGACATATGGATTCATTCATGCTCCTGAGGGGAGTTGGTTTTGATTTTACATTTATGGAGCAATATAGAACATTATAGGACATCCCAGAACAAAATGGCAATGGAAAGTCTTGCTCGTCTTCAAATGCTCTCTTCCTAAAAAGGTACACTTGATCCCTTGGCAGGTAAAATGACTGCCTTTTGCCTCACAATTAGTTAATGCTGAAGGAAATTCCAAAGGAGGGGAGCATCAGCCTAAGGTGAGAAGTTGAGGGGCAAGGGGCAAGGTGGGATGGGTGGTCTATGATGGACTGACAGCCATGGGACCAGAGCGCAGTAAGATGGAGAGTTACCCAGAGGGGGAGAATCTGTGGAGCACAGAACTCAGTGCCTGAGAAAGTGGACTTCAACCTCCAGTTAGACATTGCTTGTTGGAAGAGATGCTACATCCAGTGGATTCCTTGGCAGAAATAAAGCCTAAAGGTATTTTTCCATTCCAGCCATTACAGGACCATGAGAAATTTCTGGGTGTGCCTGTGACTGAGCTTGAGGTCTGGGTGAAGGTGGGACAGAAGGAGTCTTTTATCTCACCCTTAATCTGAGAGACAACAGTGGAGGGTGCCAACTCTGAGGACCAGACCTTAAATTCAAGGCCCAGACTGAGAATATATACTTTCAGATCTTGTTGGCTTTAATTTCACTAGTTTATTTTTAGTAGACCGTACATTATCATCTCAAAGCTTAAAAGACAACAGGAGTGAAGAAATCTCTTTCACCAACTGATGTCACGTAATTCTTATACTGTATTCCATTTCTAAGAGATATTTTAAGAAAGTGTAGGATGAAGAATGGATTGAGTATTATTCATGTGCTGTGTTTGAGTGAGTGGCTTATTCTTTACCACAGCCTCATGGCACTCTGTTTATACCTGCAAACTAGGTAAAACTGATGGCTAAGGAACATATCCAAGAGTTAGTAACATTTTAGTGCAAATGTCTAGATTGAGACCCAGGTTTCTGGAACATAAAAGAAAGAAAATAGTTAAAGATAACACAAAATGAAATTTCACATGTACAAATTTTTCCACAGTTTTTTAAATAGCTCCAGAGCAGAAGGTTTCAGATTATTTTTTGAAGCAAAACTTGAAAGCATTAGTATTTCTACATCATTTCTTTATAAAATGCTATAAAACATAATGGCCTTTTATTTAAGAGGACAAAAGCAGCAGTTAATAATTGTGGTGATGTTTAGGCATTAAGTACGAGGGTCCTTTGTTTCTGCTTGAATTGCTTTCTGAAACCTATCTGGGAGCCATCAGCCCAACCTGTCTTTTAAAAAGCATCAGAAAGTGAACTCATAGCTACATAAAACCTGAAGGGCCAGCCTGACTCTGAACTGAAACTGCCATCTCTCTCAGGCCAACTTCATCTCTCTTTTCAGTTTCAATTTCAAGATAAATGAAGCAACAAGATATTCTGTTTTTAATTGGGCAAGCAATTTATCTGAATTTATCTTGTGCTGCTGAGTAATATCAAAGACACCAAAGTCCAGAACTTGCTTCTGAGTATTATTAGTTGCCAAGAGTAGCCCTTTGTTCAGCCCCATTGTTGGAAGCTAAGAATGAGTGTCTGGCAGAGAAGATTCTAGGCTGAACAAGCTGTGGCAAGTTTGCAGCAACATTTAAAGAAATAGAAGGCAAACAGGCATCTTCAGGTATCGGGGGTAGCTTATCATTTTCGCAAATTTTCCAGGAAAATACAAAATAAAGGGTGATGCAAAGAGCCATGGCAAATTCCAGAGACAGACTCATTCCTCTTTGGAGTCCATTTCTAGAAAGGAGAGTTGAAATATCGTCTGTGTAATATGGGCAGACACATAAATTATATGCTTTTTAAATCACTTCTTTTAGTCACAAAGAAGAATTATTCTCAGAAAGCAAGCACCTCCTCAGTAATTCACTTATAATTTAAAAATCTTTAAAATTATTTCAACTATTAACTATATTAACAAGCCTTCCTCTGGGGAACAAAGAGTTTCTTGGAGGAATTATCTCTCCAGTCCTACTAGGACTGATGTAATGATAAAATGGAGTTGACACTTAGGAACGTTTTCTCACTCTACTTATGAAAAATATAAGACAAGAAGAGCTACCATTTGTCCAACATAACACAGTTTATTGAGGCAAGAGACAAAAGAACCATCACAGACCCTTTCTCCATGAATCACTGTCCTGCCTACCTCAAAGCAGCTGTATGATGTAGGCAAGTTATTTAATATGCCTGAATGTGAGCTTTCTCTCCTGTAGGGGGAAACCTTTCTTCCGAGCATCACTGGCAGTTCTGTAAGAATACAGAGCAGAAAGTACCAAAAGAGTTCTCTAGAGGTCATGATAATGTGGCTCTATACTTAATGGCTTCAAACAGCACGTGTCTGTTATCCCTACATTCCTGTGACCCCATGCTCAAGCATGGCTGAGCTGGGTCCTCTGCCTCTCCAGGATCACACACACTCCCCGGATGCTGACCGAGGTCCCATTCTCCCTTAAAAGGCTCCACTACAGATGGATCTACTTCAGACCCCCATGAGGTTGATGGCAGAATTCAGTGTCCCGCAATTGCAGAGCTGGGACTTGATTTCTTGCTGGCTGTAAGCTATCAAGCTTTCAGCTCCTAGAGGTGGCACACAGTTCCCTGTCATGTGGGCCACTTCAGTACGGTTTCATGTTGCATGAGACTAGCAAATGAAATATGCTAGATAAATGAGACACTGACCCTTCATCACATGGCTGTCTCCCATTGAGCAAAAGCAAGTTCCTGCCCACGCTGAAAGGATAAGGGGTCACACGAGGATGAAACAGGGACACAGGCGTTGTGAATGCACCATGGAGTCTACCTACCGTAGAGTCTGATACCTGACTCTCTCCTATCCTACCACTCTTTTCTGTTTTCCCTCCCACATGGGAAGTCCATAATCCCTCCTGTACATTGAATTATCCTATGTTTAACCTTTAAAGCCAGTACTTTTGAGTTTCATAAATAAGGAAAACACAACTTTCACTCGGACAATATCAAACTTCCTGATTTATAGCAAGCTAAATTGTCTTCAGTGAATGAACAATTAAGTAAACGTCTCTAAGACAGAACTTGTGTTTCCTCCTGCCTGATCATGCTTTGGGGCACATTATTTTGGAGTGCTGAGAAAATGACTACAAATCTAAATCAGTGAGAAAAAAAAAAAAAAGAACATTCTAGAAACTGAGGCACTAAAAAGGCATTTTATCACACAGCCTCAAAATGGTCATGGACTCTATTCCCTGTGCATGGTTAAATACAACTGCAAGCCTCAGGGAGGGACTGAATGACATCTATGCAAACATCAGTCACTCTGGGCAGTGTGGCCATTTTCCATGCCCCATGTGCACCTCAGGTCCCTCTGGTCTCTAAGAACGGGACTCTTCATAAGGTGTTAGACATTTTAACAGCAGTGACAAGGACAGCGACGGCTAATTTTCACTGTGTACTTATTACATGCCAGTTGTTCTATGTGGTTCGTGTGTACAATCTGCTATCTGAGAAAGGAAGTGTCATCCAGTTTCACCAAATTTAGAAACTGGGCCTTAGGGAGCTTTGGGTCATGCATGTAGCGAGTGAAAAGAACTGGATTCTAATAATGGAATGGCTCAACCTCAGCACATGGTGCGAGGGGGATCTAGGAACTTTAAAACCCAGTGCTGTAGCATGAAATGCAGAAGATGGATAAGCATTAGATCTGTGGCCAGGGAACGGTGTCCCAGCCCAGCAGAGCAGGCTGTCACTTCCTGATTCTCCATGAACACCAGGTGCTGGCCCTGTCCGCCTGGTTTATTGGCATGTATGCAGATCAACACTATCTTTGTCCTCACGAGCCTGAGGCTCCAACGTGATCTCATACTACAATGGAGGTTAAAAAAAAAAAAAAGGCAGAACACTGTCACAAAGTCTGGTATGCATACAAGATGGTAAAATCATTCTCTTGCATGCCTTCTTAGACTAAAATGAAAGATGTCAGACCTCAAGAACTGTAAGAAGTGTTGCAAGCCTTTCAATGTTATGCAAAACTTCATTCTGATAATTATCCCACTTTATCTGGTATATCTCTTCTGGGAATCATTAGCCTCTGACCATGTTCTTCTCTGTAAGTCTTATCACTTAATTAACCAGCGTATGTTAGTTCCCTGGAGGACTTATACATTTTACAAATAAAAGAATAACCTTAGAAACATTTGATATAATGTTGAAACAACTTCAGGTTTCTGACATCAAGTGTATGTCATTCTTATGCCATTAAAAATAAAGAATTTTAGGGCCGGGGAAATGACTCAGTAGAAGAAACGCTTCCCTGGCAAGCGCAAGGGCCTGAGTTCAATCCCCAGTTCTGCCAAAAAGAAAGAAAAGAAATAAGGAATTTTATCTGAAAAGAAAACAATGCTTAGTTTAGGAAAACGCTGCTTTTTCTGTTTCACCCACAAAATTAATTGAAATTTTTTTCTGAAAGCAGAGAATTAATTTATTATTCAAGTATAATTAACTTAATTACATACTGCACACTTTCCTGGCATGAGAACACCCCTCCAGGAGTGTTTTCTGCTGCATGGACAACCTTACCTTTGGCTGCACCTTGGGAGGCAGTGGGCGGTGACACGTGTGTCACCTGCCCTAGCATGACCAGCCTCGTATGTCAGAGCAGTTCAGAGAGCTTACCAATGCCTCGATGCGATAAATTTTTGATGATCTATTAAAAGAAAAGGAAAGAAAACTCTTGGAAATTATTTTAAATAGTAGAATGCTTTTTACTTATTGTACTTCAAGCAGAAAAGTCTTTTTTTTCTAAATCTTACAAAATCAACATTAGTATACTGTGCTTGTTGGTCATTGAAGAAACTGCAGTGTACAATTAAGGGGACAGCTACCATGTAATTGCAAATATCCTCTGGGTCACAAACTGACCTATCTCTTCTTATGCTATCTAACTAAATTAAGCTTTTTATAACAAAGTTGTTATGAATATAATGTATTCATAGTTATGTAGTAAATGTAACAAGAACACACTGCAACACATAGAGCTTTGAGGTTTTTTTTTTTTTTTTTTTTTTTTTCAGGTCAAGAAACCATCTGTTTGTTTTGTTTTGTTTTTTGGTGGAACCAGGGATTGATCTCAGGCCCTTGCACTTGCCAGGGAAGCGCTTATTCCAGTGAGCCATTTCCCTGGCCATGGACTCAATTTTTTGACAGTCCCAGCAGCTTGGCTTTTTGAATTGACTCTCCCTTCCTGCTAAATTTCCCTATAGCAAGGAGAATATTAAAACCTTCCCATTATTTGCTAAGTGAAGTGGTTAGCTGAGTCAGTCTTCAAAGACTTTAAAATAAAAGCCATTTCTGCAGCTCTAATAAGGACCTTACCTTTGGGAGTTTGGACAGCAAGCACCCCAAATATCCAATCTTTTGATTAAACTTTTTGTTTCCTATCTCAGTGGCAAATTATGAGAGCCTATATGGAAAGAGAAGTGAGCCACAAAATCTGATGAAAAAGAATACAGAAATGGTGGATAAGGAGAGCAGTTGTGTGTACCCATATGCACATGTGTGTACCCGCAAGCACATGTGTACCTGTGAGCACATGTGTATACCCAAGAGCACATGTGTGTACCTGCAAACACATTGCGTACCTACACACGTGTGTACCTGTATGCACATGTGTGTACCTACAAGCACATGTGTGTATCTATGTGCACATGTGTGTACCCGTGAGCACATTGTATACCTATGAGCATGTGTGTACCTGTGAGCACATGTGTACCTGCGAGCATACGTGTGTGCCTGCGAGCACATGTGCTCATAGGTGGATGGAGAGATGAACAGACATACACAGAGAGGCACAAGGGCGGATTCACCTCGTCATGCCTACTTCTTTTGAAGCTGATGAGCAAAGCAGTTGCCTGGAAGCCACCAGTCCCTCGTAAGTGCTACATTAAATCACATGTTATAAATCAACAGGTTCTCTCCAATGCCAGTGAAAATAAGATCAGAACTTTGGATCTAATCAGGCAGCTGAGCTTTCAGATTCTCAAAGACAGTTAGATGAAGGGTGTGCATGACAGATCTGGTCCCAGCAGTGACACTTCAAGGTTGATCCACTGGTAGAACTCCCCTTGCCCTCCATTGAAAATAGCTCACATTGTGATCAATTTTAGTATAAAGTGCTCTTTGTTTTTTTTGTTTTTATGGTACTGGACATTGAACCCAAAGCCTTCACATTTCCAGTTTGCTGATTCATTTTTTCAAAAGCACAGTGTCACTAAGTCACTAAATTGCCCAAGCTGGGCTCAGATTTGCAATTCTCCTTCCCCGGCATCCCAGAGGACCGGGATTATGGCCTGTACCACTGCACCTGTCTATGTGTAAAATGTTTTATTTGGTAACAAAACTTTTCATTTTGTGTATCACTGGATTATAGCAAAAACAAAATTAACTTTAATGTCACACAGATATGACTTGGAATTTCTATCCTAGCCACATTAGCTGTGTGACCTTGTGTAAATTAACTGGCACCTCTGAATCTTAGTTTTCTCTCTGTAAAATGAGATTTTTGTTTCTTTGTATTTAGTACAAGGTCTCCAGGGTCTCACTACACAGATCAGACTCCGGTGCTCCTCCTGTTTTCAGCCACCCAAGCACTGGGATTACAGGCACTAAAATGAGATTTGAAATCCAACTCTAAGGTTCCACTCTCCTGCTGCGAGGCTTTGATGTGAATATAGGCAAGACACAGATTCTGGGGCCTTTATGACGCAACTACAGCATTTTTCAACACAGAGGTGACCCTGGGTTACAGCATAAAGACAAGTTCCTTGCTTTAAGGCATTTAGACATTGATATGAAGGTGTTCGATAAGTGATAGAATTTTATAATATAGGCACAATTTATTACCACAAAGTACAGAGAAATATGCACCCCTAGGGCCTAGAGCGTTTTAAGGAATATTTGGGGATCAAGAAAAAACTTAAAGGTGAGAAGGAGTAGAAATCAGAAGACGCTACTAGGAGGTGAGGAAGACCGGCTCAGGGAGGAAGTCAGCCCAGCTTCTGTCGGCCAAAACGGAAAGCTTTTGGTCCCCAGTGTCGCTCTCGTGGCAGGCCCGAATAACTACAGTCGAGAATTTGAGCACCATAGGCAGCTAGCCCAAGAGAACGGGTCACAGAAGAGGCCCTGGATGCTTTTGTTGTGCGCAATGTTCCCCTGGTAGATTCTGAAGGGAAACTGAAGAAACGCTACAACGATGTGTGCGTTTCATGTGCTCGTGTGCATATTTATGTACATTTACAAATACACATTGCACTTCTATTTTTCAAAAGATTGTTGGTACTTTAAAAACTCACAGAGTGATTGTATGCTTTACATGCTTAGGCAACTCTTACGAGCGGGAAAGTGAAGAAACGCCCTGAGTTATTTTGGTCCCTTTTCCTCTCCTGTTCTCATGACGCCTGGGTGCTGCCGCGTCACACACGCCAGCAGGTCCGTAAGTTGTGCCCTGCCCAGCTTGCTGTCCTTTGTACTCTAGTTTCCCCAGCGAGGTGCTTGTGGATGCTTTTGCAGGGAGAGAGAAGAGCGCAGAGGTGCCACGGGGAGACCCCCATGAATGCCGAGCATTTCTGCTGCTATTTTCAGCATCAAAAGGCAGCATTATCCTCCACGCACAGCAGTTACTTCCCTTCCGGAATCACTATTTCTGCTCCACGCCAAGACCATGTAAATGTGCCAAGATTATCATCATATATATGGCTATTGCATACTGCTTACAAACAACACTGCTGAAAGGAAGACGATCGCTGAGGTTAATACATCTTTCTCAAGTGTTCCCTGCATGTCTGAGACGAGCTCTCTGCACTTTCTTAATTTGCTCTTGAAGATTCTGATATAGAATCATGCATTCCGGCACATGTTATTTTTGTTTCCTTTTAAAAGATGATTTGTGAGTCTGGGGAGATAGCGCAGAGGCATAGGTGCCTACCTAGCAAGGGTAAGGACTCGAGTTCAAGCCCCAGCCCCACGTGCTGTGCCAGCTCTGGAATCCCAGGCACACTGACCTGGCCCTGGAACAGGGTGTCATGGTGCATACCTATAATCCCAACACTGGAGAGGCTGAGGCAGGAGGATCACTATGTATTTAAGACCAGCCTGGGGGCTACAAAAGTAAGCTCAAGGCCAGCCTGAACTGCATAGTGAAACCCTATTTCAATCATCAATACCAATTTGTCTCACTAGAAGGCAACATTCTGGTAGGTTCTGCAAGCGTAAGTTTGACTTCTTTATTTAAAAGTGTTATTGTCCTTAACATTTCATCTGACCAAGCCAGCAATTCCCAGTGGGCCAACTTCATGAACTTGCTGAAAGTGTGTTACTCTTGTCTCTCCCTGCCCCAGAATCTAGCAAGGGGAATCATTTGTGCATGATTTGCTTGCAGATAGCAAGAGTGAGCAATGCAAAGCGGATGGAGCTAATACTCATTTTGAAGCTGTTTCTTACATGAACAAAAGCAAATACTGACGCTGACCATCGTAAGACCCTGCAGGCTGCATTCTGCTGTGCAAGGGTGGCCTTGTTACTGCTCACTGTGCCCAATGCCCCACCAGGAACACGGGCAAAGCTTAATGAATCTTGGCAGAATGAACTGATTAATAAATGTTTGTGGCCAAAACACATAATGCAATTTTAACTGTTACGAAAATGGGAAATGTTAATATGATCCCACGCATCCCAATACTCCCCTGGGGATTATACTGTAGGCTTCCTATATCATAAGGACTCTGTGCTACAATGAATCTAATTGCCTACTGCATTTTAAGGCTCCCTATGGTTAGGCAGTGAACTCTGTGTGCAAGACATCTTTTCTACCAAAGCTTCGTATAGACCTCAAGCCTTCAGATCAGGGCACATATTCACATTGCTTACTGACAAAAATGAGACTCTATGTGATAACAGTGGTAGGAACTTGTGACTATTGGATTTACTCGATTTTTCATTATACCTTTGTCTATTAACCTATTGATTTTTTTTTCTTCCTGTGTGTGGGGGGGCACTAAGGATTGAACCAAAGACTTTCACAGTAAGCTACAGCCCCGGGCCTTCATTTTCTATTTTGAGACAGTAGCTTGCTAAGGCACTCAGATGCCCAGGCTGAGCTCAAATTTATGATCCTCCTTCCCCTCCCTCTCAGAGGGTAGCACAGAAAGTTACAGCTCTGTCACCTTAAATCAGTAAGTAAGCTCCTTCTCCCTCTGGTCTGAAGTCACAGAGGCTGTGATCAATGCAGCCGGGGTTTGCACACCACTCAGCATCTCCCTCTCTCCAGGTGACGCTGCATCGCAAGCACTGTATGTCCTGGATAGTCTTCACAGCTGGAGAGAACTCCACCACAGCTGACACAATCACACCCTGTGATGTCATTTTTAACACTGGCTATACACCCAGCACATACACAAATGTAGGTAGATAGGAGGGAAATAGACACATGCAAAAATTATAGCCCTCCTATTTATAAACCAAACACTCATCGATATTGTCTATAACAAAAGGTGGCAATCAAATACCAAGAAGAAACAAGACAAAATGACCTCTTCGTCACTGAATGAGATGATGCAGAGCTTGTGACCAGTCCTATAAAATCCTCTCAGGACTCCATGGGGCTCTGTGAGCCTTCGACTCCACATAATTCTAACACATTCAGTTACTGGTAATGACGGGAGGATTTCTAATCACCTGGAAACTCCTGGTCCTACGAGAAATGGTGCAGTGTGAGCACACACAGAAAGCTGGAGGGGAGCAGCAGTCGCAGGCTGCCTGGTGGGAGAGAAAATGTCCTACCTGACTCACACTGGATCAAGCTAAGATGTACACTATTTAAATAAGCTATTTTAAAAGTGCTGATTTATATTCCAGATGCTCTGTTCCAAAAAGTAGGAGAGCAGCTAATTATCTTGAGAGTTTTCTGTCCAAACATAACTTCTAAAACTTGAAGGTTTAAAAGAACAAAGCAACACTCCCCAAAGTGTAGCCCTTTAAATCAATTTTTTCTTCACTGCCACCATTGCACTGAGGATGTACAGATGCTCACTGTTTCCTATACATGACGTTTGCTCTTCCTTTGATCCCACCATCCTGATGTGAGTAAGAGAACAGAGCTTCCAAGCTGCAGCCAGTGACTGGGTCATCTTACCACTGAGCACTGTGTGCAAAAGGAGGGAGGATGCAATACGTACCATTCTGACTACGTGCTATACTCGCTGCAGCGCATCTGCATTTGCATCCATGCATCCAGGCTGTACCAAGGACTCCAATTGGCTATTGCCAGAGTAGTGCAAAGCAACCCACACCCAGAGCAGATCTATGTGTTAACATCTTTACCCTTAGCCATGAGAAATGACCACTCACCGATGGAGGATCGAGATACAGTATGTCCACTTTCTCTGTTTGTAGTCCTAAGAATATGCATACACATATTATATATATATATATATATATATATATATATATATATATATATATACATATATATACATATATATATATATATGTATATCTTGAATGCCTAAGATCTTTTAAAAAAACATAAATATGTGCAAGAGCATTTGGTTCATATTTTTTCTATCATCTTTTTCTAAACTTCTTAAAGCTGCATTGGACAGAATCAAGATAGCAATCTCATTTTTATTAAAAACCAATGCAACTGTTAGGGACTTTTATTTTGAAATTTTAATAGCAGTTCCTTTAGAAAATGTTTCTTGATAAAAGGTTTTAGAGACAAATGCAACATGCTTGAGCATTATCTCACTTTAAATGGCATTTAGTAGCTTTCTCTTTGACATCACTGATAAACATTTCAGCATATCGGATCACTTTGAAAACAAAGGTGTGGGAACTTGAGCAGAAATTAAGGAAATAGCGAAGTGTCTTTTTCTGAACATATTTTAAATGGCTTTCTGCTGTCATGCAGCACTAAATGAACTCCTTTAAGAAAGAAATCCACCTCCACTTAACAGAAGCATTTCTCTTCTCTTCTCTCCTCTCCTCTCCTCTCCTCTCTTCTCTTTTCTCCTCTCCTTCCCTCTCTTTTCTCCTCTCCTCCCCTCTCCTTTGTTTTCTTCTCTCTCCTCCACTCTTTGTCATAAATTATTTCTAGAATAACAACTGAAAATTTTAGAGCATTAATTGGAAATAATAAAACTCTCAAGGAAGCCCATTGAGTAGGATCACCTCTAGTTATTGGCGATTGGTCCATGTAGGAATTCAAGAACAGGCATTGTCCTTCTTAGCTGCAGGCAGAATGACTGCAGATGGCATTGGATTCCTTGATTCTCAGCGTAGCTGTTTCACAGGTGAGGTCTTGCCTGCTCTCTCCAGCAGGACACCTGCGTGTGGTATGGAGGAAAGTACTGAGTTAGATGGGGAGCTTCACCAGCACTCAAGTTCCCTAAGAGTGTCTGCAGATAAGCCCATTTGGGAGCCCTGGGAACACTGAAGAAAGTGCTGGAAGACTTAACTAACAGGGTCCTTACAATAGTGTGTTGAGAGAACAAAAATAAAGTGCAATTTATTCTGAATGGGAGGACCAAAAAAGGCTTCATGGAAAAAGTATTGAAATAACGATTAGGGTTGGGAGTGGAGTTCAGTGGTAGTGCCCATGCCTAACATGTGTATGATGGTTAAGCTTTCTAGCTTGCTTGTTTTGGGAGCCACCTCCTGGGTTACTCATGTTCATTTCTGGCTAGACCTTTGGGCACTGTCTCTGACCTTTTGTTCCTTTCTGGCACTGTTTGCATGCTCTGCCTCCTAGTTTCAGTGGACTAAACATCTTTGTTCTGTTACATGGCTCCACTAGGTTGTTTCTGCCTTCAAGCCAGCCAACCATGGACTGAATCTCCTGAAGCCATAAGCCAAATTGATGTCTCCCCCTTTAGGTTGTGGGTGTTACTGTGTTTCAGCAGCCAAAGAGTTGACTGATACAATGCATTAGGCCCTGAGTTCAATCCTACTGCAAATAGAAAAAGAAAGAAGGAAATGTGACTTTAGTGAATAATGCAATGTCAACTGTACATGTCAATGTGATGCTTGACTATAAACACTCCCAACTGAACAAGAGACATATGCATAGAGGACATGGAGGAATAATTCTATGTATTGACAACTATGTACCACTGGTTTGGGGCTGAATATATATGAATATAGTGGGAACAAAAAATGATTTAGAGTTATGCTGGGGAAGCATCTTAATGTCTTTAAAAAATAGTGTTTTCCCTTGTGATGAAGAGGGAACATAACCTCTTACTTTAATCAGTGCATCTAAAATAGAGCAATAGAAGTCAGAAATACTCATTTCTCCAAAGAGCACCAAGAGCTGAAAAATGTGTATCTTTCCATTTATTTCATTTTCTCTGACATAGGGTCATAGGCCAAGCTAATAGGATGTATTTTTGGTTGGACTGCTTGTCTGAAAGGATGTTTGCACCTTGTTCGCATTTTCATTATTTCCCTGATAGAAGGTTTTGGTACACGCCTATGGAAATGCCACTGTATGATGTATGGGTTTAGTCCAGGGACTTGTTGAATACCAGAGTTTTTTAAAATATGCCTCAGAATCTGTGTATAACATGAGAATTATCAGGTATGAGAACAGGAATACAAATCAATAATTTATCCCTTTGGTTATTCCCTGAAATAGTGGCTCATAGTGAATTTCTGATTCTCTTTCATTTTAGAGCTTTATAATTAAGGGTATGCTGACCTTGAAATTAGTGGTCACAATCAAAGCTTCTAAGATGCAAGCAGAGTGGGAATGCAGGTAATAGACATTGTTAATGATGATGGCTTTAACAGAGGCAAAGCTCAATTAATCTGAATTCAACAATGGTTTCATCATGTTGAAACTCCAGGGAGTATAGTTGCTGAATCTCTTCAACTTCTTAATTCACTGTCAATGCTTAAGTTTAATTCCAAATTAGCTATTTCATGAATTATCATTAAAAAAGACAAATCTTCTTTTATGGCCCACCAAATTCATAGGAGATTTGTGAATATACTCAACCCCAGCTCCTACTGGATTTTTTTATTATAATGATCAACCAGGCAGAGGACCCTCAAGATCCTAAACTCTTTCTGCTTCAGGTATTTTCCTGGACCATTGTTCAGAAGCCCCATAGAGAGAGGAGTTAAATGTCCTTGGCCTGTTCAGCAACCAATTGCAGCCAAAGGACATCCTGAGTGCAGTCACTTCCACTAATAACCAGAGGTAGAGACCTTGGGTTCCTGAGCACTGTGACCACAAGAAAAGGATGCTGCAGTAGGAATGACATAGCAGAATTCTTTCCAGCCTAAAAAAATAATTCCCCAGTCATTTTCATTCTCTCTTGAAATTGAAGATTATTGTGTGTGAAGAAGATAGGGTTTCAAACCAATCCAAGCAATCAACTAAGAAAAGTATGGCTCCTAAATACAAAACCGGAAAAACAACTTCCTGTTCTGAAAAAGGAGTTATCTGTGTGTCATCAATCAAATGCTCATTTTATTGACAAGGTTGTTCATGTTTATTTTTTCTAGAAGCTCTTTCTTGCTTAGACACCAGTTAGATAAGAATTCATTGCTTTGATAAAAATTAGAGCAAGGACAAGGGCTGGTCAGATAGCTCAGTGGACTAAAGCACCTACTTAGGCACAGCACAGGGACTGGAATTTGACCCCTGCAGCACAAACCATGCTGGCCCTGCCCCAGGGGCATGCTAAAATGATGAATGAGATCAGGCCTGGTAGTACACACCTGTAATCCCAGCGCTTGGGAGGCTGAAAGCAGGAGGATCACACCCTAGACCTGCCTCAACGCATGGCTTTATACCATAAAAGTCTCTGGCAGAGATAGCTTCCAGGGACCACCCACTTGGGTCCCCCCTTCTGTCCCTCTCCTGGACAGAAACTTTCTTTCCCTCAACAGATATATTCTGCTCATAAAAAGAGTCCGATCTGTGCGGTAAGACTCTGTCGACCCTGTAACTAAATACATAAAAAATAAATTAATTAATTAACAAAAATTAGAGCAAAAGATCTAAAATTTATACTTAAAATCACAAACATACTGATAGTTCCATGTTTAATTTTTAACAATTCAACTTTCTAGGCAGAAATAGTAGTCAACTGGTGATTTTCTTAAAATCTCCCTGAAAGAATTAACAATATGCGTTTCGGGTTTTGTTTCAATTTGTGGGTTCTTTATTGGTGTTAAAGACAGATGCTGAAACCTTGCCTATCTTGTGTTCTGCTGCTGAGCTCCACCCCAAGCCCTCAATTGGGTCTTTTTTTGTTTTTTAAATAATTTCCAAACACTTGACTGTATTTTCTCAGCACTTCAGCAGAATGACTGTCTCTCAGAACTAGTTATGATTCACTAGTTATGATGAAATTCAATCATCTTGTTTTATTCAAAATCTGTAGAAACAAACTAGAGGATCTATGATCACAAGACCTGGATATAAATACTACATTCACCATTTATTCTGGTAATCTTGATGAAGTCATTTCAATTTTTCACCAAACTGTACTGAAGGCTGTGTCTACACTGTTCACTCTCCCAAACACTTGAGAAGCAAGGATTAAAAGATAGAGTGTATTCTCACTAAATGTATGGGGGAGCTTAGAAATAGATGTGCAATTAATTGGCAACATGAAAATCAAACTGATGTAAGCCGGGATGGAAGGGACACAACAGGTTTATTTTAAAGGAGGGAAAGCCTTTCAGAGCTTTCTAAGTGACATTTATATTGACTAACTGTACAACAGTCTGCATGTGCTCTCATAGCACAGGCTTAGAAGTCCTCCTGAGGCCGAGTCCCAGTGCCGCTGATCCCACTCTCACAAGGCTGAGATACAGAAATGGTAAAGTTAAATTGTTAGAGACAAATGTATGTCTACCCACAGCCCTGAACATTAATTTCTCATGTGCCAGTGTAGCAACAGTGATGATGACCAATGCCCTCCTTGTACGCTTGCTAAGTTTGAAGATCAGTCCAGCTATCGAAATGTCTGCTACTCAGTGAGCATTGAAACAAGCACTGTAGTGAGTATTTTATAGCATTCTTTCATGGAGTCCTTCTTCAGTGTGAAGATGTAAATATTATTACACAACTATCAAAAGGAAGGAAACTGAAGCTTGGAGAATTTAAATAGGTTGTTGAGACCATAAGACTAAGAATATTCACAGCCACTGCTTAAATCTGATGGTCTTATTCCAAAATCTTTGGGGTTTTGTGTGTTAATCGACTTGCCATTACTGCTGCAAGATAACTGAGACAATCAACTTACACAGAGAAAAGGTTTATTTTATCCCACAGTTTTAGAGCTTCTGGTTCTTGATTAAGCAGACCTACTGCTTGAAGGCTTCCAATGGGGACACCAGAGGGCAAAGGCAAGGACACATGGTGGACCAGGGAGAAAAAATATGGGAGAGGACTGAGAGACCCAGGACATCCTTACCATGACCTGAAGACTGAAGACCTCACCTTAAGCCCTACCATTTTAATTTCTATCACTTTCCAATAGCAACTAACTTAAGAGCAAAACTCTACTACCTAGATCTTTGGGAAATACTCAGGATCTGTGACAATTACATGTTCATTGTCAGCTTTACTAGATTAAGGAACATCTAAGGGATTAATAAAGCACACTTCTAGTTTGTCTTGGTGGATCATGGAGAGGTAACCACAGTGACTGATGTATGGTCCCTGTCCCTTTCCTCTCTGTTGTGACCTCCCTGTGCTTTGTCTCCTGCCTGCCACAAACTGAGCAGCTTTGCTCCAGGCTGCTCCTCCACCACGCTCCTGCCTTGAGGCCAGCTGGCCGTGGACTGAACCCTCTGCCACACTGTGAGCCAAAGCAAACCCCTCCTCTTGTTTTGTGAGTGTCAGGTGTTTTGTCCTGGAGAGATGACCACTGAAAGAACCAAATCTTAGCAGTTAGACACAAAATGTACAATCCTCATGAAATAAAAATATATCTGAAAGAACTTTAATGAAACAAAGACTTTTTTCAGCAACAAGGGAAAGCGCATCAAAGTAATGGCTACTTTTAGACACTACTACTACAAATTACTGAATGTTTATTATCCATACACAAATTTTTTGTGTAGTGTATATATGAGCATAAAGTTATATATAAAACCTTGAAACAGCTACATCAATCCTGCTGTACATCAGTAAATAGTACTTACAGTTACTATATCTATCATCTATCTATATCTATATTTAGACGGATATAACATTTCCTCAGAAATATCTACAGATAGATAGATAGAGATAGAGATAGATAGATAGATCGATAGATAGATAGATAGATAGATAGATAGATAGATAGATAGATAGATAGATAGATAGATAGATAGACAGATATAACACATACCATGATGACACTGTGTTTATGTAGTGATTTTTTTTTTTTTTTGTCTTTTTGAGACAGGGTCTCACTATGCAGTTCAGGCTAGCCTTAGGCTCACTTTGTAGCTCAGGCTGGTCTCGAACTCACAACAATCCTCCTACCTCAGCCTCCCAAGTGCTGGGATTATAAGCCTGAGCCACCATGCCTGGCTCTTTATGTAGTAATTTATAATTTTTTCTTCTTATGCTTATTGTTGAGTCCTTGCCATGGATTGCATATTTCAACTGTATTTTATGAATACTCTTGATGCTACATCAAATGATATTTACATCTGATAAATCAGTAGCTTTTATGTAGGCAAAAGTACAGAGGCAATGAGACAATATCAGATAGTCTAAAGTGGGGTTTTTTTTTTCACAGCAGCAAATAAAACTCAAAAACTATGGTTACAAAATTAAGTGTTGGAGATCAGGGCTGAGAGCCAGGCTGCCACCCAAGCATCTTGCTGGTCAGGATCTTGCTATGGCTGTGGACGGCACCTCCTTAGTCATTTCATCGTACCCTTCCCCGTCACCGCTGTGTTCTCCACCATTAGCCTGCATGGATTAGGACATGTATATAAGGACAGTGGATATCAATTCCAAATGCATGAGGAATTCTCCATTAGGTTTTATAAGTGTTCATATCTGAATTAAGCTAAAAGTATTTTAAGTGAACCATCTTCTAAGGTTACAACATAAGGATTGCTTGACAATTAAAGGGTGAGTTTCTGGTGTGTGACACAAACTCTGCTATCTTTGTTAGGAAAGCAAAACATTATAGAGTAGATTTATAGTCTTAGATCACCCTGAAAATGTCCCCAGAGGTGTGGTCAACAGACAGGACATCCCGCCATTGTCCCTGCTTTTCTTGCACAAATACATACTTTTGATGTGTTGTTGACTCTATATCATTTCCTCAGAAATGAATGAATTTCTAAAATGTAAACATTTTGGCTTTACAGGAATTGAAGAAAAGTCAGTGCATACACTGTGAAGGGACTTTTGTTAGGCAATTATCTTGACTAATTTCTTTATCATATATAATTTTAATTGTAGGTACATATGGAGTGTGCTATGGTAAGGCAATGTGTGACATGTGGTCAGATCAGGGTGGTAGGCATTTGCCTCCTTAAACTACTTCAGAATGTTTGGTTAACACACAGCAGTATGTTAAACCTTTCAGAGCTTTCAGTGACAACAAACAGCCTGCTGTGCAATGCATGCTATAGGTTTGCCACCACCAGCATAGCAATTTTCTATATTTATGGGATGCAAGGTGATCTTTCAGTGGTTGTGTATGAGCAACTCAGGGTGGTTAGCATTTTCATGTCTTTATCATTACTTTGTATCAAGCCTTTAAACTCTCTCATAAATATTTAATAACTTATTCTGAGCCACCATCTCCCATGGTGCTGTCAACAATAAAACTTACTCCTTTCACATGACTGTTTTGGTACCTTTTGGAAGGTAATAGGATTAGGGTACACTGTAGCTAACTTGCTGTGAAGAGGTCTGCTGTAATCTGAAGAGATGGGTCACTAGGGGGGCCAGGAACCAGAAGAGTGGATCTCCTCTCCAGCCTCTCCCTTCTCTCTCTTCCTGGCCACCATAACATGAGCAGCTTTCTTCTCCCCAGTCCTCCCACCATGCCTCTGCTGCCTTGTAGTCAGCCAACCAGGGGCTGTGACAGAGCCTCAAGAAACATTTCCTCCTTCAAGGTAAGAGTGTTATGTATTGTGTTTCAGCCACAAGGAAGGGACTAAAGCAGCATTCCAGATGGGAAGGCCACTACCAAGGCCTAGCAAAGAGGTCACTTCTAAATTCAGTCTGGGTTGCACACTTGGCTAACGCTGGCAAATCCTGTGGACATCTGGAGCCAGAGATGCATGGTGCTGAGCATAGAGTATCTCACGGAGTCCTCATAGCTGGGGTCACTGGAGGCCACAAGACATGAGAGACCATACAGAAGGAGGAAACACACCTTTGCTGTCCTTCTCAAGGTCAGCAAAGGCACACAGAGAAGGATTCTTCTTGCCACACTAGTGCTTACTCTTGAGAGCCATAACCCTATTTCAAGCCTGAGAATGGAGGAGAGCAGTCAGGGGTAAATTATCACCCACTAGGGTGTTGGGAGCCTGATAGGATTTAGATCAACATTTCTGCTTTATTAATGTGTACCATTCAGTCACCATGCACTGTGCCTCTGGCAGCCAGCAGGGTCTGGGACAAGGACAGATGGAGGTGGAACAGGTCACCTCTTGCCTGATGTCTCTGGACAACTCAACCAAGAACAATATCTCTGTGTTTCTTCTGCTGCCAACCAACTAAACAACTCATAGTATAAATGACTCTGTACCAGATTCTATAAAGAAAGGTCTGGAAGTAGCCAAGGAAACCCCTACGTGGCTGAAACCACCAAGCTGTGGTAGACAGAACAGAGACTCCTGGGTTGGAAAACACACACTCTACTCGAGAGCTTGTTCTTACCACCTGTGTCCTTGAGCAAATCATTGCAACTCTCAGAACCCACTTTCACCCTCAAATAAGGAAGCTAATTGGTAGATATATAAGCATGCCTCTCTTTTGCTTGCAGACCAACCCCCACCCTAGTTCAGTACACCTGTCCCTACAACAGCAGAAGGAAGAATGCAGGGAAAAGCAGTTATTGGTAAAGGGGTGTTTGCTCAGCTTTGCTGCTGCTTGTCAATTCAGTGACTATTTCACTGTAACACACAGCTAAAAGGCCCATCTCAACTTGAGATTCACACATAGAATGCCCTAGTCTATGAAAAACTGTGGAGTTGGCATTATTATTTTTATTTATTCAACAGCACCAGTGTAGTCTAAGTGGGATCTGGGCTGGCAGAGCACAGACCACTTTCCCTTTCATCTTCTGACTTCCTTCATAGGACCCTTCTCTCAAGATGTTTGCCATCTTGAATATGGAAGGCAAGCGATACATCAGAATGTAGAATAGTGACTCCCAGAGGCTGGAAAAGGTGGGGAGGAAAGTAGGAGCTCTATGAGCTTTGTCATTGCTAGGATCATTTACTAACTTGTTAAATAGGTGCAAAAGCTATGAAGTTGGAGGCTTTACTACATGAGGCCACTATCACAAAATAGCACAGGCTGGTAGGTCAAATGAGAGACACTTATTTAGCAGTTCTGGAGGCTAGAAGGCCAAGATCTAGGCACTGGTCCTTTTGAAAGTTTCTCCCCTGGTTTACAGACTGCTGCTTTATCTCTATATCTTCATATGGTGGAGCAAGAGTGAGCTCTACAAGGACATTGATTCCTTCAAGGAGGTCCCACGTTGTGACCTCATCATGACTTATGACATTAACTAGCAGGAAGGACAAGTGGAGAGCAAGAGAGGAACCATCATTTGAATTTCCTGCACAGATGCTAAGGATTATGAGTTTGGTACCATGTAAAACATTGTTGATGGAGGAATCCAACTGCCTAGGTTGCGGTGTGTGCCCTAGACTGGTGATATAAATGTCAGATCCACCTGAATTTGTGGGTCTTGATAACCCATTGAGTGTCAATCACAGGTAAGTCAGACAACACCTGAGCCTACTAATCATTAGGTGCTCAGACTTTTGCTGCAGAAATGAGGGCAGGGGAAGAAGAGGAAGGAGACAGGTGACCAGTCTTCTGTTTTCCTAAGCCTTTAAAACTTAAAGTCCCCCATCTCCAGAAATCCCGTAGCCCTAAGGAAATGCAAGAGTTGGTAGCAATGCTGTCCTGAAGGGTGTGTGGGTCTGTGTTTCACTTGTGCTGTGCTGATCCTGAGAATTTTCATTTTCTACCATATTTCCACTTGGAGCTCATGGTACTGATTAGAAAGGTTAATGGACTTTGCAAATTCCATGTAATTAAGAGCAAAATCAGCCCTCCAAAACTGAGTCTTAAATGCTAACAAATAGTTCTTTCAGTTAATTGGTCCTTTTGAACAAGAACAGATGAAATGCCATGGGATAAACACGGGGATTTCCACAGGTGAGCATATAGGGCTTAGTTTCCATGGTGGGTCTCTCATTAGCTTAAAGGATTTCACAGAGTATTCACACAGCCTGAGATGTTTATAATCAATTTCATTTGCTTCCCTGGGTTTTTCTTCTCTGTGTCATTGATTGCTTTTTATCCCTCTGCACGGCTGAGTTTGGTGGATTAGTGCAGCCAGTAGTTAAGTAGTATTCACCAAAAACCAGAAATGAGGGCAGGGGCAAGAGGAAGGAGATGGGTGACCAGTCTTCCATTTTCCTAAGCTTTTAAAATTTAAAGTCCCCATCCCTGGCAATCCCTTAATCCTGAGGAAATCCAGATAGGTAGTCACCCTGGGGCGAGGAAAGCTTGCAGGTGACTTGAGGGTACAGTGAAAAATGGAGGACAATGGGTACAGATAAGAACACGGCTGCTACTTCAAACTGGCAGTGCCCTTTGATAATACTGCTGCCATGGGGACAATGTCCTTCGGTACTGATGAACTGATGTGATAAATATGGACAAACTCATACCTGCTGTCTTGTGCCTAGATTCCGGTAGGAGGATTTTGCTGAGATCCCATGTACGTGGTTAGACGATCCCCAGACGATCGATCCCTCCTAAGTCTTTTATTCTTTAGTTCCTTGCTTTTGTTACTCTCTTTGGTCCGCGTGGCGTCCACGGTTCCCACAGACAGCAGCGCACTAGTTGCTCAGTTGTGTAAAACCACAGCAAAGGGCTCTTGTGAAAAATCTCATCCTCTGCTTAGTGACGCCACCCAAGTGTTACACACTGCACAGCTGCTCAGCTGTAGGTCTCTACTTCTGAGTTTCTGGGACGTGCCCGCCTCTAGACAGCTGGCTACACTGCCCCTACGGTTGTCCCTCATCTTTGCAGCTTCTGGAAAGACGTGTTTTGGACTTCGAGAGTTTGGCGTTGTTTTCTTCCAGCTCTAAAAACGTGTGGTTCTCTTCTCCCTGAAGAACAGAAAGTTCCAAAAATGAAATTCAGTGGGACCGCACACTCTCGTCTTTCGTCCCGCCCTCTGCCGGTCGCCCCTGTGTCTGCTCTCCTGACCCTGAGGAAGGCACCTTCCCCGACCAGGAATGTCTCAGCAGCCTCTCGGATACTGTCTTTCTCCTGGGAGGAAAATAATTATAAAAGAAGATTCACAGTGCTTTCAACTTATGTTTTATATCATCTGTGGCTTTGCACGATGCTCGGAAAATTTCAGTTTCAACACAGCTGAGGGGAGGAACCGTGAGGAACAGTACGGCCGACGAGTTTATCCTTTGGAGGTGCCCAAGTGATTCACATTGATGAGACTTGCAGTGGCCTCCTGGAGCGTTGTGCTTCCTTCCCTCGCAACAAACTGCGCAGAAGTGCGCAGATTGCATCCGGCCTAGACCTGGGCTTCTCTGGGTAAAGGCAAGGGCTTAGAGAGAAATATTTAGGATGTTTTGAACTTCACTTATGGTTTACTTTAACTTCTCCCTCTCGCTGCTCCTTGCCACCCACATCCTCCGTGGAAGACAGGTTGCAACTCTGTGGCCTTCTCCCTAAAAAGACTATGGAAAAGTTTCCAGAATTCTTCCCCTGCTGCTCAGCGCTGCTGTTCTTTCTGCCAGAAAGAATTGGTGCCTGAAAGGTGCAGCCTGCTGGCTCTTCCTTCCTCCCACGCTTTCTGCGTTTCTGCAGGCGGAGATGGGATAATGGAGAAGGCATATTAAAAAGGTACCTTTTCTCCTCACAAAGGTTAAGGAGCCTCGTAGGGTGCCTAACTTCCCTCTGCAAATAAAATGCTTCGCGCAAGTTGCCTTGCTAAGACACTCTGTTTGGTGACAAAAAAAGAAAAACCGAACAATGGATGGGAGGTGTTTCCAGCAGGTTGGCATGTAGGCGCTAACAGAGGCTTTTTGCTTCTCAGCTGTTGAACTGCGACACAACTTTCAAAGGAAATACATGGTCTCTTCTGTGTCATTGGGCTGCACGCCCAGTTTTCCAAATGCTTCTCTTTCTCTTCCATGCCCTCCCCTCACAATTCACAATTGTCTGTTGTAGTTGTTCAATTTTAAACTCAGCTAATGGCTTAGAAATAGTGAGGAAAGAGACAGAGACATCTAAAAAACGAGGGAAAATCTAGAGGCATACATTTAGAAATGAGCAGAGAAAAAGTGACAGATACAAGGAGAGATAGAGCCAGAGAGACAGACACACAGGGGAGGGGGAGGGAAGGATGGGGGGGAGAGAGAGAGAGAGAGAGAGAAAGAAGCTGAACACAAATTTCCTCTACCATGGGCAGGCAAGCTAATCTTTATAGGAACAGTTGGGTATCCAGGTAGAATTAGGCAGATAAACCAGAGAAACTGAACCTGATTTATAGAAATACTAACCTATTAAAGCACAGAATTTAAAGATGGGCAGTCTTGTTCAACAACCAGCTATTATAGGTGAACTGAGAGAAAAGCCCCAAAGATATTTCTTGGTTTGTCCAGGGCCCAATCATCATTATTGATGGTACAATTTGAAAAGCTGTTAAGCTGATTTCCAGGCCTCCAACCAGAGAGGTCTGGCCACAAGCTTAGACAAAGGTGTCGTTTCCAGCCGCTAGCCATCTATTCTGATGTTCCCATGGTCTCTTTGGGTCTGAGATAAAGGCCAAAATCCCTGTCATTCCCAGCCCTGATGTTCTAGCCATGGTAGCAAGCTTAACATCACATACCTCCTGGGGTTTCTCTGTAATTTCAAGGGGACAGAGAACAATGAAACCTTCAGTAGCTCATTGCAAACTGGAAATAGCAACACCTACATAACTGGGTTTCTGCTGTGATGTTAATTTTTTAGAATTTTATTACTATAGGTTTGCGAGGCCTAGTGATATGCTCATCATGGGAGCTGGTGCAGGTGCATACACATCCAGATTCCTTTTACATCCTTTCTTGCTCTCCCTTCCCCGTCATGGATTGAATCAGGTCGTGAATGAAAGTGATTTCCTATTTGCTGCTCTCTCTTCTAAGCTCTCAAATGGACCAAGTCATTAGAAACATGATTCCAGCTCACTTATTAACTGTATTCCATCCATGGGGAAACTGAGGCACCAAGAAGGCAACTGGTCTCTCCCAAGTGTTAATTAACTCAATTTTCAACAAAATACTAATAAATGGAAGAGTTAGAGTTTTAACCCTGAAAATCTTGCTGCAGAAGCCCTAACTCTTCTCATAACCCTAACTCAATGCCTGGAATAAATATTGATTGTCATCATCAGTGGAGAATTAATATGAATGTAAAGAACTTTAGAGTCATGATGACCCAGATTGAAAGGCAAAAAAAGGGATCTCAAGGTTGGTTGTGCTATTTTCCTCTCCATTTTTTGGGACTTCTAATTAGATTATTAGAGAACCAGAGACAAGAGACAGAGGGGAACTAGTCCTGCTCCACATGGTCACAGATGCCTGTGTCAGCCTGTGGCCAATACCAGGGCCTGCCGCACATCGACAGCAATTCATGTTTCTATCTCAGTGGCCTCTTTGATGGGAAAGAACTTTAATTCATGTGCTAAACAGTGAACAAGAGGACTGCTCGTTAGTCCCACATCTCTAAAATTCCAAGAGGAATAGTAACCTTCTTTTTCTTTTTTTCTTATGTGATACCAGAACCAAGACTCTAAAATGCACTTTTGGACATGCCAGGCTCAGTAGGGTGGGTGAGAGGCCATGGGAAGCAGGCAAGAGGCAAGGGACGGTCCTCAGTTCACCAGTGTGTGGATCGAGAGCTTCTCCTCAGTTGTCACCAGAACAGCAGCACAGCAGGTGACAGCAGCCCTTGGCAGCAACACAACGCAAGAGCAAAAGTGAGAAACATGGAAGATGAGGGAGTGGAAGAAGAGAGTGGTCAAATTCTTTCTTCAACCCCACAAATAGCAAAAGACATGTGCTCCTGCTTCCCCCCCCCCCTTTTTTTTTTTTTTTTTTTGGTTTTTTTGTGCTCTGGCTTTTGCCCAAAGGATCATGGAGAGAGTTTAACAACAATTTAGGAAACTTTAAAACATACCCAGGATCTAGACGCTGGGCAGACATTCTGTTCATTTAGACTACCAAGAGATTAATATCTTCTTGTAGACTCTTTACCAAGCATTGGGAAGGTACAGAATCCTGGATTTTGTCTGTAGATGCCATTTGTAGATCCCCACCTAGGTGAGAGTAGCCTGAATCTTGCCAAGTATTCAATTCCAGGCCTTGAGGAACCTGTCCTGTGGTAGAGACAATGTGCTTTTCTCACACCTACCTGCTTCCCTGCATCACTAACTACAACCCATGTCCTATTTCCCATCCACAAGCACCTCAGGGCTGTGACTGTGCTACAGGTTTAATGACCCTAGACAGAGAGAGACAGAGAGACAGACAGAGAGAGAGAGACAGAGACAGAGACACAGAGAGAGAGAGAATGACAGAAACAGACAGAGAGACAGAGACAGACAGAGAGAGAGAGACAGGGAGGTTGCTGATGTGTTCCTGAAGCTGACTGCAGTTTCCTAAAGGCACACAGAACAAGGAACAAATCTAGTACAAAGCTCAGGTTCCTCCATCAGCCACCTTTATCTAACAGCCCAGCCCTGTCTCCCACCACTATATCATCTTTGTAAGAATTTAATCTCTCTGTCTTTGTCCCATTTTCTGTCTGCCTGCCTATCTACCTGATAGTTTAACACACAGAGAGACACACACATGCATGCATGCACGCATGCACATACACACACACACACGCACGCACGCACGCACGCATGCACACACCTCACCAGATGGTGCAGCTTAGACTGCACACCTGTCTGCCCCACCTGATATCCCGATCTCCCTCAGCCCTTCCCACCTCTTCCTGGTAGTCCATCATTATCTTCCAGCCCCTGCTCCTCTACCTAATATTCCAGCCTTAAGCCCCAACATTCCCATGAAATTGGGCTCCTCGGTCATAGCAAACTCAGACCCCTCCCCCTGCCAACCATAGAGCTTCTGCCAGTCATACTTACTGTGCCTAAATTTCCTAAACATTGTTTTTGCAAACCTACCACCTGCCCAAGATCTATTGGATCAAAATTTTTCCTTGTATCTTCCCAGCTTGTGGCTTTCTATTTTCCTTACTTTGAAAACTTGGCATATTCTAGTTTAGCGTTAAATGCCTATATATATATATATATATATATATATATCTTTCTCCCATACATACACAAGATTGCAGTCAGTCAACTTGGGTACAACACGTTGGACCCATTCAACAAATGGTCCCTCAGCTGCTCCTCTGCATCAGACTTTGTCCTCGGTGCTGGGGCTGTAAAGTCACTAACCATGGTTGCTAAGACCTGTAGTAGAGTCTGCTGTGCTCAGTGGCAGCGGACACAGTGTTATGGGTACATTTTGTTGGATGGAATGGAAAGGAGAAGCAAATTAGCTAGCTGAAAGATCCCAGTACTGAATAGGGACACAGGTTAAAAGGGGGAAGCCTCTCACATGGGCAGCATCCTTAATTGGCTCAAGGAAAGCATGCACATTTTCTTCCACAAGATGTCAGAGAATAAGGTAGTGTATGTAGGTGTAATAGCACGCTGTTCTGTCACATAAGAGACATTCTTTGACACGCTCATTCCACGCAAAGATTATTCACTCTGAAATGCGCATCCTGTTTGGCTACATTTTTTTTTTCTTTCTGTATTCATTTTCTCTTTTTTCAAGCTGTTGCTGTGTAACCTAATTCAATTCTTCTAAATGGAAGGTTCATTAATGCATGATTACATGTTTCATCAAGGAGGATTTATCAACTCCCCCTTTGGAGACAGATTTTGTAGAATGATTTTTATGAGAAAATATAAGCCTCTGGAAAATTTAAAATTATAATCGCCAGAAGACACACTGGAGGCTGCTTGCCTTGGGGCTTAGTTCAGAGTTCACCACAAGTGAACCCTAGATGATGGGTGTGTGCGTGCGCACGCGCACATTCCTCCCCTCCTCTGCGCACTGACGTACATTAAGTTCCTTCCCTTTCAGAGCCCTCAAGAGCCTATTTTTTTATGTATTTCATACAGGGACTCACTATGCAGCTCAGACTCGTAGTGATCCTCCTGTTTGCAGCTTCACCAGTGCTGGACTTGAAGGTGCACGCCACAACACCTGATCTCAGTAGCCGCAGGGCCATCGCGGTATGTGGTGCCAGGGATCGATCCCCATTCCCTGCGCTTGCCTAAGCAGGCACTTAGTCCTCTGAGCTATCTCGCCAGTTTTATCTTAACCTAAACATAAAAAACCGTGTGCATTCATTACAGGACAGGAGTCCTTGGACTGGCAAGAGCTGACTTTGATCACTTTCTGAAAGGTCTTTACCAAAGTGGCTTGTTGTGTTCTTTTTTATTGTTATTTTCATTCTTAGTCATTAATTAGCTTACTCTGAAACACCAGTGCTCAGGAAATTGGTGCACAGGAGGAAGTAGTTACTCATACCACCAGAAAATAAAATTCATATCTTAGGCATGACACCACAGTAATCATCCAGGATGAGTGAGTGTAAAATTGGAGAGAGATGAACTAAGACTTTCAGCCAAAGTAGCGGAAACATTATGGAAAGACTCTAACCCCGTCACGTAGGAACAAATCAAAGGTGTGTGCTAGCAATTAAGGAAGAGCTAACACACAAGAAAGATTTTTAACCATTAATAAACTACCAGATTCAATCAAGGGCCACAAATGAAAAGAATTTTTTCATATTCATGCAGCACTGTGAGCTACTAGACCTCAAGACATGAGTGTGCAGGTCACCACTGGGTCACCCACTGTTTACATGTCGCAAAGGGACTCACAGCCCTTCACTTTCTTGAAGTGCATGATCTCACAAGCAGCGTTTTACAGCAAACTTGTTCTACCAGAGTCCAAAATATTTTTATACTGCTTTTGATTTGCAAGTCTTTCTAAGTTGAAAAATAGTAATTGTGTAAGTATTTTTAAAGAGTACTGTTTGCCTTTAGCCCTGCCATGTATTGTGGAGACAATCTGGTAGCCCCATCTTCAGGCTTTCTCACATGCTCTGTTCAGCTCATGTCATCCACAGTATCATCTGCCTGTCACCTGGCCTGTGCCTTCTTCCCCATATTCCTGTATGCTGGCTTGATTAGATTCAGGTTCAATTCCTTACTAAGAATACTCCAAGGGTACACAAATACTTGACTGTCACATTTTAGTGATATTGATTGATGAATGAGTTTAGGGATTGTTAGTTTTTCCATCTATTCTTTAGATAATAATTACCAGTATTTTGCCTGTAAATTTTTTATTAATTTTATTGAGAAACAAATAGCAATGAGACAGTTTCAAAACTGATTAGTAGGACTGTTTCAATAGTTAATACATTGCATATTTTTGTCTTCATAGTGGTTATTCATAGCACAAGATGCAGACATGATATCCTGTCCAAACACTGTTAGTACAAATCTTTCTTCTCACTGAATTAAGAGAAAGTAGCTGTATATCTACCCTATTTTGTATATACAGATACAAAATGGCCCTTCATTTGTATTCTCTTTTTTTTTGTTTGTTTAGTTTTGTCTAAATTCACACACCTGCCATATTTAAATGGCAATGGAATGTCCATGTCATCTGAATATTTTAACAAGCTTTGATGGCTGAGACCTAGATTTGCTCTTTTATTAAATGCTGACTAGGATTAACTTATAGGTTTTGCATTTCTCCTGTATTTTACTAGCTGGGAGCAATAGTTCTTCCTCAATATTTGGTTACCCTGAAATAGTTTGTATGCTAAAAAGATAAAATATGTGGCTGATTTTTTTCCTTTTGTTTAACAATTTTGAGAATACTGGGGTGGCAACAAGTAAATTTTTATGCCACTAGGAACATAAGGATTTTTAAATACCTCATGTATTCGTTCATCCTAGTCACTGTCATCACTATTCCTTCCTCAACTTGTGCCACCTTTGACCAATAGGAGCCCCTTTAAGTTACTTCCTTAGATATTTTTAAAAACCTAAGGTTTTTAAATAACAGGAGTAATTTCTGATAATTTTCTAACTTTGGGGTCCAAGAGTGTACCTATACATTGTTTTGAATATTTCCCCTCCTGTATCTGTAACTTGCCATCTCTGGAGGGAGCCCATATTCCTTTTTATGGGAAGTGATACTTAGACACCACAATCCAGATGTTAAGGGTGCTCATGGCGATGAGCTTTCACTGATTCTAAACGTTGTCATTGTCTGGAGTTAGGAAATACATTAGAGTATTTCATCTACACTAGAATCAAATTTTTCTTCTGCTAATGGTCCATGTTATGGTGCTTACTATAATATATGACATGGGGCCTTAGGTTCCTTTTTAGATATCCTAAACAAAAAATAAAAGTAGAAGAATAAAAGGAGCTTTAAAATATTGTTTAAAATGTCTGATGGGCACACGGCAGGCTGTTATACTATTAATTCTCCTCTTGATGTTCAGTCATCTCTGTAATATAAAGCTTAATTAAGGAATAATATCACACACACAAACACTCACATTTTCACTTTTCTCTCTCATTTCATGTGTATTGAACAATGACTTAATTACTAGACTTTCCATGTATGTCCATATGTAGAAGAATGTAATGGAATCCACAACATGGAAATCTTGGTCCCAGATAAGAATCCCATATTATATAAAAACAAATTATGAGCCTGGTTTGTTTAACTGTGTGGCTTCTGTAGGTCAACACTTTTCCTTGTGTCCTCAGACTGTCCCTAAAGTTCTCCATTACTTGCATTCTCCTTTAGGCATGTTATGTTTGGGTACAATCTCCTCAAGGGGACAGGGGTCAAATCTCTGTACCATCAGTGTCTGGCACAGCCATTGCCCATGGTGGTGGTACTTTTCTTGGCCCAATTCCCCCCTCAATTTCTAACATGTTTATTAAGATGACACCAGCTTAAATCAGATAGGCAAACATAAACAAAAGCCAGTGCCTACTCTCAGGAGAAGGTGTTAGTGGGGGATAAAAACAAGTAAACAAAGAAGCTTATTACAAAGTGTTTTAGCAGCTCAGAAGTTAGTGAAAGAGGAAAGATCCACACAGGTAAGTACAATTTCTATGTTAGATGTCCATGTTAAGGACTAATTCTGAAGATGTCTAGGAGAGATATCCTTGAAAGAAGAGGTATCATGTGGGTTTCCCAGGCAATGAAGTCTTGGAATCAAGAGAAAAAGGAGATGTTTAGGTAGGAGGATAGGAATGTCCAAAGGCAAGTATACGAATGGCAGAGGAGGAAATAAGGTCAAGCGTCTGATGTTCTGCTTTGTGCATTGACAACACACACCTTTAACTCTTAGGACCGGGGTGGGGAGATAGCTCAGCAGAATAAGCGCTTGCCTAGTAAGCTCAAGGTCCTGAGTTCAATCCTCAGTACCGCAAAAAAAAAAAAAAAAAAAAAAAAAAAATTACTACCTGGAAAATATAAAACAACAATATAAATTTGTAAAAAAAAAGAAAATAAAAATAAAAAAAAAACTCTTAGGACCAAGGTGAAATCCAGCTACCTCCACCAAACTTTGTAAATGGCATTTATTAAAACACTCCTGGGTCTATTTACAGATTATCTACAGCTGCTTTTGTATTTAAAGGCAAAGTTGAATAGTTGTAACAAAGACTTTCTTACTCTTAAAAGACATTTATTGTCTGTCCTTTACAGTAAAAATTTATTGATTTCCCTCCTAGAATACCATTTCTTAAACTTTAATGTGCTTGTAAATTACTTTAGAACTTTTTTAAATGCAGTTTTTTTTATATTTTTTAATTGATTTTATTGAGAAGAAAATAGCATTGAGCAGGTTCAAAACAGGTTAGTAACAAAGTTACAATAATTACCACATTGTACATTGCTGCCTTCATAGTAGTTATTCACAGTACAAGATGCTATATCTTGTATAAATACTATTAGTATAAATCTTTCTTCTCATTGAACTAAGAGAAAGTAGCTCTGTATCTATCCTAAATATTTTGTATATACAGAAACACATAATTTTTTCAGTATAAATAATCCTTCATTTATAACCCCTTTTTTTGTTTAGTTTTGTCAGAGATGGGTATTCCACTGCCATTCAAAAACTGTAGGTGTGTGAATTCAGCAAAATAATCCAATACAGTCCAGTAACCCATAATAGTAGCGGGATATACATAGGACTGGCAATTTCAGAAGTTGTTGACTTGAGCTTTTACAGCTCAACATATTAATAGGGCTTTACTTTTTATACCTAGTGTTTATGTTTTTCTGCTGAATGGTTAAGACCAACATAAAGCAAGACCTATGTAACAAAAAACATAACTTTTGTATCTAGCAAAGTCAGTCAAATCACTTCAGGCTTTACCCTGAAACCCTGTACAACAGTTTATAGATCTTTTGTCACTGTCAACCACTTGGATGAGTCATGGTCATTGCTTGACTAATTTCTCTGTGACAGCCAGAGAAAATGTGTTCACTCCAGGTGACTCTCCTTAGGCACACTCTGCATGGTTGATCATGTTCCTCTGTGGCTCCATAAGCTTCTTGATCAGAAAATGTGGGCTATCACTGAGTTACAGGATGTCACAGTAGAGGTTCTATTATGTTCTGAGTCCTCTCTGACCTTGAAGGCGTAGGGCCAGAATGTTGGCTACCCTGGTAACCCTTCTTTTTCTCTCATTATTTGGGCTGCAAACTTAAGTTGTTAATCTGCCAGACCAGAAACTTAATGATATTATCATCCTATAACATAGGCTGTTGAGCTTAACATCACTATCTGCCTGAATATCAAATGCCTTAGACAACAGGGAACAGGTATTTCCATCAATCATTGATATGCTAACCTTTAAATCCATACAGAATGTGAAAAAATACTTAAAAAAAGAAACAAACAATTATAATTTTTTACACAGAAATTAAGAAATCTAACAATATACAACACTGTAGCAGGACAGGACTATGACATTTCTTTCTTATCTCATTTCATTTATTACCTTTTTTAAAAATAAACATTTCCTTGAGAGAGTATGGCACTAATTGATATACTAGAAGCAGTACATATTTAGAAGACCAGAATGGCAGGAATTCCAAGCATGGCCCTAGTACTACACATTGTTATCCTCTCTGCAGTTCCTTAATTCCTTATTACCTGTATTTGAGTTTTTTCTTTCCTCTTTTTGCTGAGGTTAGCTAGGGGCATACCAATTTTATTTTATCTTTCAAATTACCTTCTTGTTGATTCATTAATTCTTTGAATTGTTTTCTTCATCTTGATTGCATTAATTTCTTCTCTAATGTTTATAATTTCCTCTCATCTTTGTGCTTTGAGTTTGGTTTGCTCTTCCTTTTCTAGACGTTTGAGGTGCAGATTTAGGATATTTATTTGTTCCATTTGTTTTCCTAAGAGATCTTTTCTTACTTTTTCACGAGTTGTGATGGTGTCTTCAAGATGTGAAACTCTATCTTTACATTCTTTAAAACAGTATTTCAAGCTTGTGATTGAGGTTTCAGGTTCCTCTATATCTCTTTGGCTCTTTTTCATGCGATCTATTTCTTTCCTATATTGCTCATTCAAGGATTCCATCGTTTTTCTATTCTCCTCTAATTTTTTATCAGTGTCTTCTTGAGAAGCAGTTATTAATTCTTTCATTATAGTTATCCTTTCTTCTGTATGTTTCTGCAGTTGTTTCTTTACTTCAGATGCTATGAATTCAGAGATTTCTTTTTTTATTTCAGAGGTAATTTTTGATTTGAGTTCCTCTTTATCTTTCTGCAGTTGTTTCTTCATTTCAGATGCTATTAATTCAGAGAGTTCAGCTGTGTGATTCCCAATTTCTTCTGTGCTGTGGTCTCCTGCATTTGTTCTGGTTGGGCTTGGGGCCTGAGATTGCACTTTGCTCCTTCTCTTTGTCATTTTGCATAGCACTGTCCTCTGACCTTCGCTGTAGATCCGTGGTGCAGTTATAACCTTGGCACCTACTGAAATTCTTACCCAAGACAGAATATATGGTTAAGACAGTTATAGTTTTGTATTTACAGAACTACAATTAGGAACGCTAATGGGGTACCAGTATGTAGTGGTTGACAAACTTTTGTGACTAATGGGTTCGGATTTTAGAAAGTAAAAGCTAGCATTATCTGTATAGCTAAACAGATATTGAATTGGGAATTTGCATTTAAGTTCTGCTAAGTTCTGTCTGATCACCTCCCCTTCGTGTACCTGGTGTCTTCCAGGCAGACTAGTTCACCCAGGTTATCTTTGGCCCCCTCTCCCATTCAAGAGAGAAAGAGGGAGGATACTCTGATACATCTGGGTCTGGCAAAGTGTTGCAGCTTACCAGGTATGGATATATGAAGTTTGAATTCAAACTGATGTACCTGGCTTGGGTCTGGCTGTTGTGCTCCACTTCTTTCTGCTGCAGCCCCTGGAAGTGAACCTGCTGTACCCCTCTGACAAGATGTTCTGCTCCTGGATTAGCTGGGTGGTTCTGGTCTCTCGCCTCTGCTCACACTTCAGCTGCACAGCTTCACACCAGCTCTGAGTGCATGGTAGAAGGTCTCAATCACAGTCCAGGCCTGGACTTTATCCAGAAGGATCCAGCAGGTGCAGTGGAGTGGAAGGTCTCTCACACATTCGCTGGGCTTGGGCTGGGTTTGAGTTAAAATACTGCTCAGAGACAGAAGTCAACTTTATTCCACAGATAAGCGTCCAGGTAGGGAAACATAGAATTCACCTTCACGGAGTACGAAGGCCTCCGGCCCCCGCTGGGCACAGCCTCACCAGCTCAGCAGCCTTAAGGTCTGCTGCCGCTGCAGCCGCCAGGCAGGCTCTCAGAGCACAGAGCAATGCTTCCCGTCAGCTACCAGCTACCGAGCGAGCGAGCGAGGGTAGTGAGCCAGGAGCCGGAGCCTGGGACCAAAACCAGGGAGCACGGCCCCTCTCCCCGCTGTGGGCGTGACTGGTCTTAAACGAAAGTTTGGGCTGTAGGTCCAGGTGCCTTGGAATCTTGAATTTCTTAGAAGATCTTGAGTTATGGAAACACTGCTAGCAAATTTGAAACACTGTATTACCATGACGTACAGAAAGTCTGGATCCCTGGGGCTTGTTCTTCCAGAACAGCAGTCCATCTGAGAGTCTTTCTAAGTTGAGAATAGGGAGAGAGCTGAACTCACCTCTTATTAAACTTCACTGAGATGAAAAGGTTTGTTTCTGTAACTATAGCTTTGACTTTTAAAAGAACAATTTTATGAATGCCAAAGGCGATTGCAGTCCTTCCTCCTCAAACACAGCTTATTCTGTAATCACCATGAGGTCAGCACTCACTCTTTGTATCCCCAGTTCTATTCCTTTTTGCTGAAAATTGGTAGGCTCTGCAAGGTTCCCTCACACTCCTAATCCACACTGGTCCAGCACCATGGACATCCCTTTCTTATTGGCGATTATTCAGTTATGAAACACATTTTCAAATGTAGTATCAAACTGAGATACTACTTTTTCTCTCATAAGAGCAAATTTCATCAATCTCTACTTTCAAGCATAACAAGTATAATAATGCTGATTTCCACCCACCCTATTCCAAAATCCTTATCCCATTGTAGTAGCAGAATAAGAACACTCACTCAAATGACTTTGAGTGTACCGTTCATGCCTCAACTTGTCATTAGAAAGGCATGAGTTGGGAACACCTCCTGCCTTACAAGAGGATTAGAACTAACTCTGACTTGGCAGGCATTGAGTTTGAGAGAAAAATTTTAAATCTTCTGGTATTCAAATGTGTTTATTCCTGGCAAAAAGCTTCCTGAGTCTGAACCAAATAAGTAAATACATGAATAACTAAATGAATAATTATGTAAAACGAACTAAGCTTAAAGGACACTTTGGACATTGAATAGCCTTCAAAAGAATAATGCTTAGATGGGCTAATGCCAAATGACTAGGAAACATAAGGACTGAATTCCCACAAACATTCTACACATGGACTCTATTTTTAATATATGCCATGGAGTGCATGTAACAATTTATCTGGAAAAATTGTTTTTTGTTCATTATGGCTCCAGAGCACATGGTTCTCCAAGAGCTCTGGGCTGAAGCCCCCTGCTCAGCTCAAAGTAGAATGTAGTGGATGTACTCAAGGTTACCAGAGCCACTCAGAGCCAGAAGAGAGCCTCACCCTTGTGTTCTTGTTCCAGAGCTTTCCTCGGTGCTCTGTGCTTCTCCAGCAGCCTTTTATGACCTTACTCCTGAAAAGCCAATAGTGAATCATCCTTTTAGGACCTTGTCTTGAAAGTCAGGAATCAAGGCTGTCGTGCCCAACTGGACCAAGGTGGACGACCTCTGGCACTGTTCAGTTGCTATTCTCTGTTCTAGGATAACATTTGAAATCACTCATGTGGAGCTGAGTGCGGCACCCACACACCATGGGGATATTTACTTCATTTGAGTGAATCTCTAACTTGCTGAGTAAGCTTGCCTTGCACTGTCAGGGTCTCTCGAGAGTGAGCAGCACAGATGCAAGCACACGACCACCATGCCTGGCGTGTCACTTGGGAAGGCCAACATTCTGAAATCCAGTGCACGAAGCAGAGGGACACTCCTTGGCTAACCCTGAGGGTCTTCCCTACTGTGGACTTCTTGGCCAACTGCTGAGAAAGCCAGGGAGATCAGACACAGGAAGGAGAAGCCTCGGGCCATTCATCCTCAGGCTAAACAAGCTTTTTATAATGTATGTGTTCTGCAAATATTTCTCAAAAAATATTTGCACTCACAGGAAAGAGAGCAAAGGAGTATGTGTGGGTTAGGGTAAGTTTATCTCTACAAAGCTGCTGCCAAGCCACAGAGCATCTTTGTAGTATTTGGACAAATGAGCAAAGCACAGGGTTCAGTTAGCAGAACACAGGCTGGATTACAGCCACACCTTCTGCATAGCCTCCTGCTACCAAGGGTATTTAAGTGCTGCTAACGATCTACCTGATACTGTTATTATCCCACATGAATCCCATGACATAATCATTATTTACAATACTAACTTAGGTTAGTTCCCATTTTACAGATGAGGAAACTGAACTAAGAAGGAATTAAGAGTCCTATCCCCAGTCACACAGGACATAGTAAAATGCTAGAAAACTGCTCTAGTGAGAAAATGGCCCCCTAAATTTCAGCCTTTGGAACATGAAAGTACATCATTATCTTTTCAGGAAAGACTTTTCTTACAAGGCTAAGTGTGCAAATGTTAGTCTGTCTATTCAGGTTAAAGAGATTCTAATAGACTATGATGCATCAGTTCCAAAATATGTATGAAGAAAAGAGTGAGCTAAGCCTGCACTCCTCCTTTGGCCAATATCATAGGGTCTTCTAAAGAAACAGAACCAGTGGAAGAGAGGGATAGATGTAGGTATAGTTGGTAGAGACAGAGAGACATGGAGATAAGGATGGAGAAAGAGAGAGAGAGAGAGAGAGAGAGAGAGAGAGAGAGAGAGAGAGAGAGAGAGAGAGAGAGAGAGAGAGAA